>JAHLMI010000018.1:600000-771957 GCA_019915075.1 Strobilurus stephanocystis
TTGCCTCCAGGTTTGGACACCTTGAGAAACAGGATGGCCCACTGCACGTCTTCAAGTGAGGGCTTGCCAGAGTTCAGATACCCGACTCGCTGATAGCTCATGAGGATGTGCAGTTGCGACGGGGCGTAAGGCGACGCATATGTGTTGGGCAGAAAGGCTACAGTGAGGGATATGTAGTAGCATAGATAGTTTCGTGCGCCAAGGTAGTCGCAGCAGGTCCGTCAACAAGCGGCCACAGATCGTGAGGGTCAGGAAGCGAGTAGAAACGGCCGGTAAAGCAAAGTCGTTGATTATGACGCGGGGAGGTCTGATTTAAACAAGCCGTAATGGTAGTATACTTTCTGTAGCAATTAGCGGAGGATCTATAGCCAAGAAGAGATAGGCGAGCATCGTACCTTCGAGTTAATCGCATTCGGCCGTCTGAGCTGGCACGGTTTTCCTGCTGGGATGGAAACCTTCGACCCGGAAAGCAAGCGGCTTGCGTATTTTCACAAACATGTTCGACGGCAATGAATCGATGGCGCCCGCCGCCAAGAGTAGCGACGTTGACGGGAAGCAACAGATGGACGATCTCAGCTCGGGAGACCCTAGACGCATGCCGGTATCCTGATAGGCGGTGCGATGGAATGCAGAGCATGGCCAAACGGCAGTAGTGTATGAGCTGAAGAGGCGTCGATGATGGCGGTCAAATGGACAAAGACGAGTTCAGGGACAGCAAAGACCAAGTGCAAATGCCGACGGCATCCTTTATGTCTGAATGCTGAGTCAGCGAGGCAGCTTTTCCTTCTCCCCCTCACCATATTTCAAGTTCAATCAACTGGGACGCGAACGAGCGCCAAAGCATGGCAAAGCTGGCGATGATGAACTACCTTACGCATAAACTCGACGCGATCTCGGCGATACCGCCCAGGTTTGGACCGATAAAAGGTGCGCAAACATATCCGTCTTTTTCTCTGTCTTTTTGACACAGAACGTCAGCAGAAACTGGCCGAGATGGGCGTCATGCGGGAGCTGTGGGACCTCGGCTACCGCTCTTGCCTTTTACCGGTCATCGCTGGTTTCCACTAGCATTTCGACAGGGAGGAACCGCCCATCCCCAATCCAGACGACGCCAAGGCGGCGTCCGTCGTCCGCGAGAGCATCAGCAGGATTCACCACACTGTCAAATGCATCTCCTTCGTGCTGATCACGCTCGACGGCAACCTCCTCACCACTGGGACCCCGCCAGCATTGCGCTGATCAAAGGCCTATAGGTCGCGTACTGGAGATGGACCTCGGCGTACATCCAAATGTTCTACCTGTGCAAGCACGAGCCCTTACCCGCCATTCATCCTTGCAGGTATCCTCTCCCTTTCTCCGCAGGCTACGAGGCGTGATAGGAAGATTGACATCCTACATTTCAACCCGTATTGTAAGTACATCTTCATGCTCCATTTTCTAGCTGTTCTGACTCCACGAATCTCATGTACGTCTCATAGAGATCTTCTTCTGGGCTGTACTCCACCGCTGCTTTCCTTGCGACAAATGGTCTCAGCCACCTGGCATCAGAGCTTTCCCGCAGCTCTTGTTGGGTACTGCCGTGCTTGAATTGCATATCGAGGTCCGTGATCAAAGCATCAATGGCTCCATTCAAGCCCTTGAATTCTGGCTATGCACGTACACTCGTAAGTATGACGTTTCACGAGGGATCTGGACTCACCCTCTGGTACAGGGCAGTTCGCCAGTGCGGCTGGGTGGTCTCCGCGGATGTTTCTTGCGGTGCGACTACGGCCTTGTTCACGTCACGTCCTGCCCAGCGCTGCTGGTGATGCGGAGCGTCGGAAAAGTTGATGTGTTGGGTGTCATGATACTGGCGCTCTGCGACTATGCCCGTTCCGTTCAACTGCCCGCTGAAGGCGTCGTTAGCAAGTGGCGGTAATCTCGGGGTTGAAGCTGTCGAGGGTGTTGTCTCTGAGGTCTCGTCCGCAAGTGCGTTCTGTGGACCCATTTGCTGACTCCACTCCCCAGAACCATCGAAGAGCTCGTCATAATCGTCTTGTGTATTGTTGGCGTGTTGTAGCGGTTGCCTGTCATCTTTCGATGCCTCCGCTCTCGCGAAGCTTGTCCAGACGAGCGGAGTGCGATCGTACGCCAGTATTGGCCCCGGTACGGATTGGTTGGTTGCCATTATTTGACTCTGGTTCGACGAGTCAATTTGTTTCCTCGAGGGCCTGACGTGCTTTACTTACAGCGCTTGTATGGGGGAATGTGTCTTCTTGTACTCAAAGAGCCATTTAAGTTGCGAACAGGAATCATTGTCCTAGATTGGCCGCTTAGATCAGTCTCGTAGCAACGTTATCAGTAAGGTGAAATGATGCATATTATTGTTCAACTTGAGAACAATTACCTGCTTATCGGGTGGTCTCAGACACGCTGCAACACATTTGCCGGCGTACGGCCATGCCGCCAACTCTTTTCTCACGTTCTTGTTCTTCTTTTGGTGTTCCCTCATTGTCTTGTAATTTCGGTATTGAACTGCCGTGCAACCATCAAATGCCATTGTTTAGAGGCATATTGTCTATCAACGGTGGTAAGAATTTTCGTGGCTCACGTCAAGGAGATGTCTTGATACGGGACAAAGCTCGCCACTTTACACCTGCACCATACATAAAGCCAATTCTTACTCGCTACCCCTGTACCAACTGCACTCCGAAACCCTCCTTACCTGCTCTGGTAAGTTTCTCCCTCCTTCGTGAAATGTCGCTGATCTGCGAGATCAGATGATGTCACCTCCTGTCGCTCGTCCTCTCCTTGACGAAGTGCTTGAATACGACGTTCCGGGATGTTCTAAGCTCCCAAATGTTGATACCAAGTTGTCCACGCACACAGCAAGACGAAGAAAGCAACCACCCGTGGCCAAACCATCCGCCGACACGACAGAGCCACCCGCGTCCACAACGACGTTTGACAGAACGGCAACCTTCTCCACCACCGACACTCTGAGCGGCTACGAAGACATTCCGCAGGATCTTTCCGGTGCACATATGCACGATGATCTGCTTCTGAGAAATGTGTCGGTCCTTCCGGGAATGTCCGAATATTTCGCCAAACTGTGTCTGTCATATCTAGCAGGGCACGGCATTTCGGACCTTCCAGCTGCATCCCCTTACGAGGCGGAGCTCTTGGAAAGGGACATCGCCCCTTTCAGAGACAGGGTCATCAGTAACTCCGCAGAAGTACAGCAGGTGTTCGACCTGAGGGCAAGGGCTTGCGCTAGCATAGCTTCCGTCCTGCTCAACCCAACGCAAACGGATTGGCCCATTGCGGAAGACGTGCCGTGTCAGGTGGAAGCAACACACTGGAATGGCGTTGGATGCATCATCTGGAAGAGCGTGTGGTCAACGAGTATGGTTCCAGACAGTGGCGCTGATTCCTATCTCCACATCGATACTGACTTTCTCCGATCTCGACCACTGGACACTCTGGATCCCATTGCGCGGAATCTATACAATGCGCATGAACAAAGGCTTTCACCATTTTTTGTGACGCACTACACCGTCCCTGGCTTGTTCAATCCGAAGCTCATTGCCGCCATGGGCCGGATCTGCTCATCCAAACGTATCTTTCCATGGAAGCTATGTAAACAACACGGAACATCATGCGAGGGTCAATTTTGCAGAATATACACTGAGCAGCAGGGCTGCATTCCTCGCGCTGGTCGTGATGCGGCGTTTGACTCGCCAGTGCCTCGACACATGGTTGAACACTTGCCGGTCGCGTCCAAGAACTCGAAACTGTCGAGCTGGCCGATGGAGTCAAGGTACTCACAAGCCGACATGACACTCGCCTTAAAAATATTCCAAATGGTATGACATTGTCCAAGTATCCGAGTTGAGGTTCGTTGACGAGTTGACAAATGCAGTTATGGACAAAAATGGTGTCAAGGGACGCCACATATTCGGTGGTATCCGACGGCGATGTACAGTTCACATTTGTCAGGGATCGGAAGTCACAGACGATGCTGATATCTAAGCCCTTCTATGTCAGCCGGACAGTGACAAGAAATCCTCTGTTGCCCTTCATGCCAGTCAACATTGGTATCTTCTTGGCAGCAACAAACGACATAGCATCTCGTGCAAGCATGCTGCAATACTTCCGCAAGGTCAATCCTTTGTTGTATCCTCTTGGGACGCGCCAGGTTTCGTCTGTGTTGGTGAGAATGTTGCCTCATTCTGTGTACATGACCCTTATTCAGCTGTGAGTAGGCCCCGCACATGCGTCAGGTGGATGTTTACACGGTGAGTTGCAGCCAACAACGTTGTTGCGTCCCAACTGACTCAAATCTCGCACAGTTCAACGACGTCAAGAAGATGCTTCAAGGATCATCTCAGCTCAATATTATATGGGCTAAGTTTCCCATGCTGTTGCACGCCTTCAGCACGCAGGACCCAGACACGGGAGAGTTGGCTTTATGCACTATCAATTGCTCGAAAGCTATTCGAGATGCTGCCGATCCCCCCTTCTCTCTAACGGACATCATTGATCCGCGGGGTGGAGTGGTCGCATGGTTGTATTGCGACATTTCCTTCGAGCGCTTCGACTGGTATGAGTCGCAAGGCTACCTGTCGTACGAAGACGGCGCAGGCGTTATTGGAATAGATCGCCGCTCAGTTTTGGTTCACGTGGCCACAACTTTTCAGGAAGCCAAGGGACTCGCTACGGAATACCAAAACAGACTGCGCATTGCTTCATCCGGGGCATCGCAGTGTCTCTCTCAGACCATTGCGTATTTCGAGCATCCGAGCCAGAGTGCATGGAACGTGGAGGTTGCTGTCTTACTGGTTGAGAAGGCTGGTATGTCCTTAGAGCGATTTATGGAACAAACGCACGTGGACAGCTTCGAGATTGAAGCTCAAAGGTGGGCGTTCTCTTTCTTCGAAACAGAGGCGACAGCAGTCTTAGTCCCATGTAGATTGCACGATGCAATGCACGAAGCTCTGAGAAGACTACATGATACCGGCCATATACATGGCGGACTCGGTAAAACGGACGACCTACGTGTTATGAAAGAGCCTGACAGTCTTCGCGTAATCTTCAAGAACATGCGCGAGTGCTGGTATGTCGGCTCTGAGGACCCTCGATTCCCCGATTTCGTTGCCCGTGACGAAAAGATGATGAGGAACTTGTGCTGGTGGACGTCTAAAACTAGTGAACAAATACTTTGAACATGCTTGTATACACTCTGGCATCCTAATCCCCTCTGTTCTCGAGTACTACCTCCTCGATGTTGTGTAGCATAGAGTCACGTCCTATGACTGGATTCTCGTCAACGTTCTCGCCAGATATGAAGCGGGCCAGACGCTCCTGCTCCGCCTCTAAATCCGGCTGTGGCGCATGAAGGCCGGCGCGATCGAAATCAATGACAGAGATTTTTCCTTCACCATCCACAAGAATGTTCCATGATCTTAGATCCCCATGAAGTACGCCAGCGCCATGAATCTCTGCAAAAATCTTCCGGAGGGACACTCTATGAACACGTAAAAGCGAGGCAGACGACGCATTCGAGGAAGACATACTCTTCATCGTCCGACAAAGCGACAGCACCGTCCCTGCGTTTCCGTCTTCCGAGTGGCGTCCCACCGTCACTCATGATCAAGGCGCCAACCTGGCATGCACTGTCCTGAAAGAATCCGTATATGCGGGGAATACCACGCACGCCAGCCTTTGCAAGGCGCTCATATATGAAAGATTCGTGCCGTAGGCGACAGACTTGTTTGATAGACGTGGCAAGCTTGACCACCATTGGCCGATGCTTCCGGTTAGGAAGAAGGGCGCGATGAACGGCACCAGTGGCACCGCGACCCATAGGATGACCGACCCTCAAAGTGACATACTTGGCCGATGGATACTCGGACTTGGCATTGCACCCCGGTCTGCGCAAAATTGAAGGTGAAGGAGAATTGTAGATCCCGTATCGCAGTTGTAGCGCTATGAAATCGCGCTGGAGCAGGGAAACTGTTTTCTATGAGTCGTGATCAGCATGACAAGCAAGGCCAAGGGGAAGGAACTACTTCGTGTTGCTTAATAGTCGAAGGAGGCTTGCTCGGAGGAGTGACAACAATGGGCTAGAAGACGACATGAATTATGCAAAGCAAAGTCGCGACAATTCTCACCAATTCCACTGGCACTTCGTCAGCTAACGTCTTGGTTTGGTGTTCGGGTGGTGGCGAGGAAACCTTGTGATATTATGAGAGGGCTCAGTGGGAAGGGGACGTAATACCTTTTTCGAAGGACGTTCGTCAACATCCTCATCACGGGAACGCTTGGATCCCGTGGAAACGGCATACACAATTGGATCGCTGTCAGGGGGCAGGACGAGCCTCAGCCGCTGAATGAGGTCATCGAATATTGCCACATGTAGCGCTGTCCAGAAGTGACCGTACGCAGGACCCGATTTTGAACGTGGATCGTAGAGATCGGAAAGAAACAGTGTTTGACTCGCGCGATGGCGAACGCCAAACCGAATGAAATTTCCGCAGTCAAAGATGATGAATGTCGCATCAACGCGAACGGCGTTTGCCCAGGCCTCACACAAGTATTCAGTTTGTGTCGGAGTATGCAACTGAAGAAAGCTCACCCGCTGGACGTATAGCTCCGGACGCTCCAAGGCAGCCTGATCGCGGTCGCAGGGCGCAATACTGCCGTAGGGATAGTTCGTCCGTACCGGGGTGTTATGACGAGGACACCTCCGAATCAGCCGGTCCTGCGCAGCGCCGGAAAGATTGGGTACGGTCCATGGAGGATTTGGATTATCCTCAGGGAAGGGAACACTTTCTGCAGGAACGACGAATTGAGTCCTGGAGTTTCTCGCCCACTGGAAGTCGATGGGTTGCTTCGAGTCTGCTAATTCGTCCATACCGCGAAGCAGCTTCGCGGCGCCCGGACAGAAGAACATGAAGACGGCCGGACAGAGACAGTTGGCGCCAATGTCAATCAAAGTGTGCTGTTCCGGTGTTTTGAACTGTCTTAGCTCGCGAGCGAAGCCCTTGGCGAATTCACGGACTTTGAGGCCGTATTTCTCGTATACAAACCCGTCCGTCTCGTTGTTGCACGTCTCGATGGAGACTTCTTCCCACTGAATCGGAAACACTGGCGGCTTCGGGGTGTCTGGATGAATGGCGAGTATGGAGGCAAGTTTCGTAGAGACAGACCCGATCCCATAATACTGTGTCAAGGCCAACTCCTTCGCGGTATTGATACGTGAGCCATTCTTATAGCTTTTGTCACGGAGAGTGTAGGTTCGTAGATGAGCATGATCCCAGAGTGAATAGTGGTCAAGACGCTTGTCCAAGGGCGCGTCGATATCTTGTATGAGGGTTGGTATGCGCTGAACGCGTTTCAAGACGAGACGTTCATCGAGGTGGGTGTCAAGGAAGTGACCAGGCCATGACTTTGGGGTGGGAGATGGCGTATCGGGACTCCCAAATGTCGAGGTTCTGATCTTTAGGAAGTCCTCCCGAAGTTGACGCGTCGAAGTCATGGTGAAGGACGAAGCGACATCAACCAACCCGGTGTTGATCGCCGAGCCACATTTCCCACACTCCCGATTCGAAACAAACAAAGATTGAATGCCGCCAGGATGCCGCGTCCCTCGGCAGTGATTCGTTGACCCTTGATGGAATGGCCCTCCAGGACGTCACGTCGGTCAAGTATTGTCGTACTCACACCCAGGGCTTTGCCTGGGCTTTGCTTAGTCGGGGTTCTTAACGCGCGGAGGAGGACTGATGTCCGACGGGATGGGCTCGTGCGTACGCAGGCAAAACATCTGATGGCACTGACTGAGTCTGACCCATCCAAAGTACTATCGATCGGACGGGGACCTCACACTCGAGCTCGCGAGACTTCCTCGAAGCGAAGGCATCCGAATCAGTCTGGGTGTATACTGGATACGAGTCTGTCGTTGGATTCGACGACTTCATGCAGCGTTATGACTTCCTCCCGTGGTTGACTTCTGGGTTGATTTGTTCAACTTCACGGGAGATGAGATTGCTAATCCCTGGGAGTTCTTTGACGAGCTGACAGGTATGTTGCGCCCGTCACCTGTGACTCTAAGTCGTCAATTTGTACGCGCACCGGCACGCGCAAAATACGTTCACTTGGTGTCAAGGAAGTGAGCAGGCTGTGACTTGGGGGTGGGAGCTAATTAGATGTGCTGTGCACCTGCAGAATGGTTGTGTCCCGTGGGTGGAGTGCACACGGTCCGCGACAGTGAGATACTATGGCCAAAGCAACTCAGCTTCGTCATTCGTCGTACATGGAGCGCTACAGCGCTACGACAATACTCAAGTCTGAAGCATTATAACGAGTTGGCCGGCGAGAAAGAAAAAGATGCGAGTGGGTATGTATTGAGGATCTACTGATGCTATTCTATGCGGCTCTCTTGCGTTTTGGACTAGGTGTGGTCGGTAGTACAGTAGCCGCCCTATCAGGGAGATTCGCCGTCGCCTTCATCACATCCTCCAATGACCTCGCAACCTCCAATGAGTACGAGCCGATAACTTCCTCGCCTGCTACACACGACTGAAACTCAGCCGGTTTACATTCCGACACCCACTTCCCAACGTCAGGAACCTCCTCGTCCTCCGTGTCAGATGACAGACGCGAGCGTTTTGACGACCGATCCGAGCCCGAATCGCTGGACGAGTACGTTGACACTGAGTGTGTGAGTTCCGGAATCGCGACCGGTTCAGGCCTGGAGAACTCGTCTCGGTAGTTGATGGGAATGGACCGTCCGAATTGGCCTTTGAAGGCGCCAGCGTCACGGTAGAATGCGCGGCATGGCGGGAAGGGCCAAGGGAAGTAGATTCGAAGAAGGGTTTCATAGAGTGATGGCTCGAGGACATCTCGATGACGACAGACGTGGGGGGAGCCATAAGCGAGGACAAAGAGGGGATGAATATCGGCAGATATCGTAAATCCCTTAGTTGATTTGAGTCTCAATCTTGTTGACGTGACACGGCCGGTCGACGAATTTCTAGAATGGATGGATACGTTTCGCTTCGTGGGCAGGACTCGGTACTGGTAGGTTCCAAAGGGAAGCTTCTGCCGAAACGATACGTCAGCGCAATGCAGGTAGAAAAGACTGCTACACAAACCTCGAGGAAGTTTTGTCTACCGTGAAGGGGCGCTTTACGGTTGAATTGCTGAAGAGCACGAACGGTTGACAGTACATCGTCGTCGGGGATTAGGATGAGCGTGTCCTCTTCAAGAGCATCCTTCAACGACCCTTGGACTGCGAGAGTCAGAGACGACGACTCGACGTAAGACATGAAACTTACTGTGAGCGCGAGAGGCGTGATGATCAAAGTAGGCATTAATTTCACCACGATTGAGACCCCAACATAGCTCGAAGCCATCGAGCTAGCCCGTACATCAGCACAAAGGCATGGAATGCGGAAAAAATCGAGCGGACCTGTATATCGTCGGGTGACAGAAGTGTGAGCTCCTCCGTGTCTTTGAAGTGTTTTTTGGCACTGATGTTTTCGATGCGAGGCAGCATTGTGGTGGTGATGGGGGTAGATGGTGGGAGTAAGGTAATCAGAGCTGTATCCCTGGATTGACGAAACAAAGGCGCGATCACGTGCTGTTTGAGGTTGCTTGCCTAGAGCGGCTTGAGGTTACTGCTTTCGGCTTATACTCACACCTGGTCGGGTCTCATCTGGAGTCCATTGTTCCCCGTTTTGAGTTTGACTGCGTCGCTATGACCGGAGGTATTGATGCATTGTTTGCTCGTGAGGAATTGTCGTTATGGTCCACGTGCGTCTTTCCTGGGCTCGATTTGGTGCAACAATGCTCTCACATTGTGGCCCAGGGGATCGAAAACCTTTGTAGGCCGGCGCCGTGACTGCATCCATGTGGCGTCAAGTTCAGACAATCATCAAAAATGTCTACATCTGGTCTCCATGAGCCTCCAAACAGAATTTGTAAGCCATTGTTGCCTTCTTTTGGCCTCGTTGTCGGGCTCAGGGCGACTGGACAGCGTCTTCGCCAAGGCTATAAAGCCATGTCTCTCCGCTATCCTCCCTTCTGTTCTCCTCTCCAGTATGACTGTGGCCAAGCTACCCCGGAAGTGTCATTACCAGAAAACCTACTGTGAGACGACGCCGCGTCGAACATCGTCTCTCGCACCGAAGCCCTCCACCCATCCTCGTCATCCTCGGCCCGCATCCAAAGCCAAGAAAGCCGCAGTAAAGCAGGCCGTCAAGCGAAAGAGGAAGGTTCTTTCCATCGATAGATCCTACACTCCCAGTCCAGAACGTCCCTCTTTGACCACAAGTGGCAAGATCTTGTGGCAGACACCTCAGAAAGCCATCCAGTATGGAGAGCCTGTTCCTGCTTTGGCAAAAGCCGCTGTCGTTGCCGCCTCGGAGTACGGTGATCATTGCGCCTTTTGCAGAGTCAAAAATCAGGGAGGAAAGCTTACATGCATCTCTCATATCATGGATCGAGCACTTGCCGGTGAAGCGGACTCAGTACGTGAACAAACTCTCTTCGCGATGCGGATACTGACGTGGAGCTCTGCAAGCTGGCCGCTATAGAGTTCGCCTGGGGGATGAAGCCACGTACCCTTTGCCTACATGGTAGTCACAATATGGTCAAGTGTATATCACCTTTCTTCGCCAATGATTGCGACTCGCTAATGATCTTTATCAGTGTGTCGGAACTGTCACATCTCTCTCGATGAGAACCTCATCAGCGCTTTTCCTTCGACGAAGGACATAGAACTCATGGAGGCGTTCACCGAACTTCCGATCCAGGAAAGGCGCAAGCTGCCTGCCTTACAGGTACGTTTCGTGTTTTGTCTTTATGGTGTGAATGTGCTTTGAGCTGTGATCTCCCAGTTCCTTCCCAACACGTCCTGGAGGGGCCGAACGATGAGACTAGTGATGCTTCCTGACTGGTCAGGCGCTTTTCACCGACACGTTTGGCGCCGGAGCACAGACGGGAAGCACTGGGTTCAAACCGACAAGCTGGAAACCATCCGCCCGCCTTACAAGAAGCTGTCCGAGATTCCAACTCATCTCGGTGCTTGGCATCTGGCTTGGAACGCCGGGAACAAGCTGACGAAACTCGAGGAAGCGAACAAGCTCGACACCGAGGCTATTCCTTTCGACGTGTTCGCAGATATGCAAGCCATCATGAGACTCTTCAGGAAGTGGACCAACGAGACTGCGCTTCCCAAGGAATATCTTTATTCTCCTCGTCTACCAAAGACGCCCTCGAGCCACGAACATGGCTCCCCTTGCGTTGGCGGCTGCTCGCTCGTCTTTCCTGTGTCCAACGACGTCTTCACTTTGCCCCAAACCCCCGCTCCTCGCGCCGCCAAGGGGGGCGATCATCGCTCAATGCGTGTGAGGTCCGCCTTGCACGAAGACGATTCTGATTGAAGGTGTTATGAGCGTGGGGCTTGATCTATCTTGTAATTTTCTGCCATAATTCCTTATACTTGCATGTCTTACGTACTTTTATGCCTATGCCTATGCTTACGCTGATAAAATTGTGATTGTATTCATATGTGTGAGCAACAGATCAACCGTTATCTCTCTATCGTCTGTAACACAGCAATTGTACTCCTCGTAGCCGGCATGTACTAGTCGATATGGACGCGAAAGGGGGCTCATCGAATCGATCGTCTGAACGACCATCGGGAATGTACACAAGGCGTGTCCAAACACCGACTTCGTCTCCGAAACGCGGGGGATTCTGTAACCCTGTTTAAGACTTCTCGACCTTGTGTAGGGCATTTGGGAATGGCATCCCTACGTGGCGCAAACCAAAAGATCAGAAAGAGAGGCGGCATTGTCAACGCGGTTGTTCAATCATGTAACGAATGTTATCAGGCTGCCCTCGGTGTCTCCTGAACGATGGCCTCACCGTGTTGTACACGAACAATCTTTTCTAACGACCCGCCAAGGGTAACACTGAGCGCCTTCAAATCCGCGGTCGGATCAACCCGACCACAGCGGACGTGAGGACAACGTCAACTGGTCCAGCAATAGGACGAAAACCTGTCCGAAGGCCACGAGGCAATGTCAGACCGAAGGAAGAATGCGTTACTTGGTGCCCACATGGCAGGCTATCGTGTCCCAGTTCGGTATGTACCCTACAAAACCGAGGGGTGACTTTGAACGCGTCGAACCGTCGAGAAAGCAGTAGGAAATAAGAGGACGTCCAGATGACTTTGTGCTTAGGAGTAAGTACGTCGACGACATGCATTGATTCGCGCCGTGGCATTACCGTCATCGAAACGTGCTCTGATTTGAAATGTAGTCGAGACCCTGGACGGAGTCGATCGGAGTTGCAATGTTAGCTCTGCAACACACTTCGACCACAAACGATACACACGGACCCATCCGTGGCCATCACATCAAACGAGCATCGGAGCACGATATAGGAGGGAATAGTTTGGAATGGTATGTGCATTCTGCCGTCTGTTTGCTCTTCGAGGGTCGATGTTCTTGTGTGCTTATTGTTCTCCTAAAAAGACAAGAAAAAGACCAGCTACATATGATGTAGCAGCCCACACCGTCGAACACAACACGCCTTCTTTTCAGCAACATGCTACCCTCTGGCTGTGATCGCACCACCTCCCCGATATCGCGCCAACGAGCTTCGTCCTATTTGCGCGAAACTTTCCCGTCCCAGCGGCGAAGGAACGAACTCGTATGTCGCACCACAGTACTACCGTGTTTCTATTGCTTAGCTTATCAGAACCAAAGCCGCACACTGCATCAAGCCCGCAGGTTCAAGCATTCCCCACTGAACCTGCCTGACCTGGAAATCCTCAAGACGTTAGGTCAGCGCCCCGACCTCAACAATCTACTCGATTTGATGATGATACAGGCGCCGGATCCGAAGGCTCCGTGTGTCTTGCCCGCCGCAAACGAACGCCGTACTCGATCAAACGAATGCAACTCTTTGCCCTCAAAATTTGCCGCCATTCGAATGAATTCGCCAGCCCAGTCAAGTCAGTCTTCGTCTGCGTTCGGATAACCAGAACCCCTGACCACGCATCAATAGGCAGACGAATGGGCCATTCTTGACGCTCTCCCCTGGCATCCGTTCGTGAACGGACTGGTCGCTCCTCTAGTCGGCAAAGACCATGGCTATTCCGTCCTCGAATATCTACCCGCCACGAGTCTCAGCGAAGTGCTTGACACTCCGGCTTACCAGGCCAAGCTGACTGCCGACCCAAACATCCCCCGATTCTGGTTCGCTTGCATATCGGCCGGAGTAGCGTTCTTGCATGATCACGGGATAGCACATCTGTTCGTCTCCCTGCTCTTCATCCATATCCACCCTCACTAGCGCTCTCAGTGACATCAAACCCGAGAATATCCTGATCAGCGCCGACGGATATCCTGCGATCGTCGACTTTGGGTACAGTCACCGGATTCAGCGCGGGTATGTGCCGAATGGCCTCACTCCGCCCTATGCTCCGCTGGAACGACTCACCAACGAGCCCAACGCTGCCCAAGAACCCATGGATTGGTACAGCGTAGGCTGTCTCCTCTTCGAGATGATTCATCAGTTCTTTGTGAGTACGATCCACCGCGTGTACCCATCTACTGATATTTCTAAGATGTTTGACTGGGACCAAGACGGAGATTGCCAGGACATCATCGAGCAGGTCATGACGAAGCGAACGCGAGTGCCCATCGACGACCTCCCCTGCAGTACCGCGGCCAAGGCCATGATACGCGGTCTCACGGAACTCGACCCTCAGAAGCGCCTCCGGTTTGCTGAGATTAGGCAGCATCGGTATATGCGGTATATAGACTGGGATAAACTGGTCACGATGAGATACCCGGTAAGACCCTTCTCCGTATCGCAGGTTTCGACACTGAGACGATCGTAGGCGCCCATTACCTTCCCGGAGATGCTGCTAACAGAAGGGAGGAAGCATCGACGATCTACGCGTCGCACTGTGGTGGGGGATGTTCGTGTGGTCCCACCCCCACCCCACTTGGCCTACCGCGAGGCTGCCAAGCAGAGCGATCAAGAGTAGTGATACGACAAAAGCTGACAGCCTCCTCCTCATTACGAGGTCAGTTTTGGAAATGATTCTGTTTGTCTCGAATGCTGATGCTCCCATTGTCAGTACTTATCGATATTTTGCTTGCGTACATCTCTTCGCGATCATTGCGTATGTCCGTTTGCGAATAGCTGCCAATTTTAAGCACCTTGACCACCTACCGCATCATGCGGTCGAGGATCTCATGGGTTATCAGTCTATCAAGCGTTTGTCTGTCATTGCGACCCCACTTATATGGATGATCTCATATTGCGCGGGCTCTGCACATTCATTCACAGCGATCGTTGTGTCACTCCGCGTACACGTCTCTGTATGTTGACCGACTCTGTCACTCTCTGAAAGCTGCGAAAGCTGCGCTCCAGTGAAAGTCCGGCGTCTCGAGACCGTCACTGCGAGGTCGGCGACAGTGTTGCCACGGCGGAGCTATACATTGTAGAGACTCTGACGTTTGCGCGCGCTACGGGCTTGAGATTTCCGCCCTGAAAGGAGCTTGCGGGTCATCTCAGCCCACACTGATCAGTGAGTGGCTCAGAGGAGTGGCTTCCGGATATGAAGACTCAGAGCTATGAGGGGTCAAGGAACAGCCGTTGGAGAGCATGCTGGCCGAACAACCCGTGCGCTCCGTGGGTGTAGCTGATAGTCTCCGTCTGGCTGTCGACATCCACTTCTCAGCTCACGAAGGGAAGGAACTGACAGTGAGCACGCCCGAACCGACCGTATTCGTCGAGTGATCCGAGTTGCAGCATTGATGGAGACATTATATGATGAGGGATCCTCGTTACGGCGTCTTGATGTACCATACAGAGGAAGTCTTGGAGGACCCAGAACGCGTCGAATGCTAGTGCCTTGTTGACGGTCTCCACTCCCAAAGCGAAATTAGCTGTTATGCGTTTGACCTTTCACGGCCGCGACATAGTAAGGAGTTGGTACATGAAGGCGCATATCGCAAAGTCAAGCACAACCATTCCAGTCGTCTTAGTATTGTCGGTCTCCTTTCATCTTCGTAGTTTTTCGTGGCCTGTCCATGCTGTCCAATACCAAGTGTAATCGGGGATATCGCTCCGTTGAAAGCAGTGCCGGTTTCCGGCATCTTTTTTCTCTCTGACCCTCACGATCGATGCGAGCGCCCTTACAGATCTTAGACTTAACTTAAAGTATGCGACATCTACACGAGTTCCAGTGCCCTACAACATACAATTCTTTCAAGCCAAATTGATCAGGAAGATCATACCACTTCACGCTTACAACGCAACACGAAGACCTCGCTCAGCATTCCGCAATATCATATATACGGTAACGGTCAGCCTAGATGTCCGGGCGTCATATTCCTCCTGTCATCATGTCGCTCATTCCCTGATTGTTATCAGTATATCCAGTGCTGGTGTCCCTCATCGAGCGCCACGTCGCCGTCAGCACTGCATTCGCCTCGAATGGTCTCAAGGAGCCGTTATTGGAAACTACGACCCATGGAACTACTCTGTATGGTCTTCAATCATTATTCATCCCGCCCTCGTTGTAGGTTGAGGCATTACAGCCCAGATAGTCGTTATTGACACGTCACTTCACGTTCATGGCCAACCATACCACCGGAATTAGCACTAGCGGCCAAAGCTGTGGTTCTTTCGGTGTCTATTCTCGAGGCATTGCCGCCGAATGTCTTGCGTAACTGAGAATACAGGGACTACGTGTACCTGGTCTGACGCGCTTCAGATGGATCGGCGCTTTACAAATCGACAGATTTTCATCAACAGCAGCGGAGATCCCTAACATGTACCCGTCGACATGCCTGGGTCTTTTGTCCGTGGGCCTGTACGTGCACGCGTTTCGCTCCCGACTGCGCACAGTCACCATGATTCCTTTCCGAAACCTTTCCGTGGACAGCGTGCTGTGTACTGATAAACACGAGTTACGACAGTGGACGGCCATCAACCCATATTGGGCACAAGGATAGGCGTGGCACACAGCTTTGTCCAGTCATTTCTTGGATGCGTCATCGCGACATAGTGGGCTGCTGCGTATTTAAGCAGACACCCCTCGGCCAGAAGAGACCTACTCACACTCATACCACCCACAATCATGCCTGGAAAGCACGTACACTTTGGCAAAAGCGTGCGCTACGACATCTCTCCTGCTCCTAGTGCAGCATCACTCCCATCATCCGCGGGACCTATAACACCATCCTCGCACTCTATCCTCCTTCCACAAGTACCGAGCTACGCTGTACCACGCCGTCATGGCACATACCCAGCTCTGAAGCCCCCTCCCGCTCAACTCCATCCGATGCTAGTCGTTGCCCGACCTCGGGCGGTCAACTTCGACCTTACCCTCCATCCATCATCAATCACAACACCATACGCAGCCCTCTCGTCCCGGTCGGGTCTTCTCTCCGAGCCCGCCGTCTCTCCTCCTGTCGCCAACATGACCCTCCAGGTCCCTTCCTCTTCATGGCGCATCCATGTCCGCCCGAAACAAAACGGCGCGTACATCACCGTTACCGACGTTCTCCATGCCATGTACTATGGCCTTCGCGAAAATGTGAGGCACGAGGAGTTCTACGGGCTCCCCAGCAAGGAGGCGATGAAGAAGGTCACTGCAGCATACGAGAAGAGGTACCGCAGGCTGGGCAAGTCGAGAGCCTACGACGACGAGAAGAAGGCCGGCGTGAAGCGGGTTGATTTCCTTTTGGAACATGTATGGTTTGCTGGGCTCACGAAGCTCAGCACGGACTCATGGTTGATCCATGTAACATGAGAGATGATTTCGGACGTGATTTCTCTCTCTTACGGACCTTGTACTTATGTTCGCCTTTGTAGCTATAGTTTCTCCTCGCCTTGTGACCGCGTACTTGTAGCAGTAGTGCTTCCTTCTCGAACAACGCTTATACCATGATCATAATGAATTATTTGCCGCGCCTGGGCGCGCGAGTAGGATGTATCCGGTTGCCGTGATGTCTAACAGTCAAATGCCAGCTACCTTCAAGTTGCAGTAAGCGCTATGTAGTGTCTAGAGCAATATACGCGAAACAACGGCGCAATAGCGACTCGAGTGGATACAGAGGATGATATACGGTTCTACCTAATTTTGATTACCTCGAGACTTGCGCCAAAGC
Organism: Strobilurus stephanocystis; assembly: GCA_019915075.1. Classification (NCBI taxonomy): domain Eukaryota; kingdom Fungi; phylum Basidiomycota; class Agaricomycetes; order Agaricales; family Physalacriaceae; genus Strobilurus; species Strobilurus stephanocystis. Next base: position 617,184 of record JAHLMI010000018.1, read on the forward strand.
TTGAAGGAGAACCAGAGAAGCTTCGCAAGTGTCACGGGATGCAGAACATCTATGGATGTGCTGTCTAACATCATTTGGCGATGCCAGACAAACGAGCCAATCGAATCATCCTTGACACCATGTATCGTTAGGGCTGCACGGCTCGCAAATGTTGAAACTCACTTCCGTGGACAACAGCTGAAGACGATGACCAAGCCAGCGGTCAACTGAAGCGACGGACAGTGTTTCACCCTTGATTGGTGTTGTAGTCGGTCTTCCGTAATCTGTGGACGTTGTATCGGCTTGACTACAGATGAGGCACGATCTACATACCGACAGGCTTCAGCATATTCCTGTGATTATTCTCAGTGTCGTGCATTGTAGTATAGAGCCGGACGTGACATACCATACTACGTTGAGTTTTGCCGCTTGTGTCTTGAAGAAACGACGCGAGAAGTCCACAGGTATGCTGACCTGCGCTTCTGACCTCTTCAACATTGCGTCCAAAGACATGGCACCGAGCAAGATCTTTGGACATCCTTGTCTAAGTGACGAGAAGTGTCAAAATATAATCAAATAAGAGTCGATGAAGTACCGACCCGTAGACAGGATTCACAACCATCACACTATCGCCAATCGCGATCCAGTTGGAGGGCAGGTTCGAAGCATTCTCAAAATGCGTCCAGAACGAGGGCGCTACATGTGACAATCTGAGCATCTCAACTTGTCTCGGAAGCGGGTTGACACGTACGAACACGAACTTGGCTACATGTCATTGTATCTTCGGCCTCCGTCATCATGTCCAGGAAGTCCCAAAGCCAGGAAGGAAGCGGCCGTGTCACATAAATCGATTCTACGTACTTGCGAATGCCAACAAGATCGCGTGGCAAATCACTAGCCGCCCATCCGCCGCAGCACATCACGACTGGAAAGACAATTGAGCGCAAGGTTGAGACCTTCGGTGGCAACAGCTCACCAGTGTTTCCTTCCATCTTCAAGCATGCGAAGTACTTTCCTTCTATGCTTATGTCAGGGAACAGCAGAAGAATCGGTTTGTTGAGTCCAGAGAAACCGCCGGGTATGGGAAGCTTGTCTGCCAGCTTCGGACTTACGACAAAGCGGTAAGTCGAGTAGTGTATCTTCGGATCGTAGGTAACCTTCAGCTCGTCAAACGGAGACGAGTTCTCTGACACCCAATCCGGTCCAGCGCGTCGAAGCCATTTGATGCCGGCCTGTGCTGCCCCTGTGCAGTCTGGTCGTGGAAATAAGATCACGATGCGTTCGTCGGCGGCTAAGTCACATACCAATCACAAGGACTGCATCAATTCCAGTAATCTGCCCGTCAGCGGTCCGTACTTTGACCTGAGTCGCATATCCCGGCCTGTCGCTGCTGACGCCAATCGTAGTCCCAACAATCTGATTGATGTTAGGATACCTCGTTTTGTCCAGTGTCAATCGCCGTATCAGGGTCTCAAGCGCCGCACGAGACGCATACAGAGTTTGAGGTAGTTTGCCGAGGTATCTCCCATACGGGACACGGAGGTACCCGCCCCATAAGCATAGCGCAAAGTCGGCCGGCCCTATACTTCAGGAAGTTGAGTTTACGCAAGTCGGCAAAGGGAAGAAACAGAACACACGGAATTTCCGATTTGACGCACTCTTCGACTAGGTTTGGAAAAAGCTTCTCTAGACCAGCATATAAAATCGCCAAGTTCCCTACGCGCGTCAATCAGGATGTGGTGGTTCGAACTATCAGAATTGCAGAAGCTGACCCTGCAGTGAGTCGTACTGAATCAGGCGAGATCTTGTATGCTTTTGCGCTCGAGGATCGAGTACGCGTGCCTCCTCCGATGCCAGCCAAGCCTCTGGTTCGATGATGAGAACGCGCTCAAAATGGTCATGGCACACCCGGGCGGTCAGTAGTCCACCAATGCTGAAACTCATCAGCACTTGAATCATCAGAGAGGGAATTGTGGCTCGTCCCACCTGCCACCACATACGACCGCAGTGCCGCGAATTTTCGATTGCAGGTCGCGTGAAGTTCCAAGAGAGCGTAGCTCGAACATTCCAGTCTCCACAGAGAGAAGATAGCGGCGCAGAGAGAAAGACAGTGCGAGGAAAAGGACGCAGACTCCGAGAAGGCCGAGAAGGAGAGAGGTCATGGTGAGCAGCAGGATGTGATTGTGGGGGCCTCTTCCGTTTACTTGTATGTTGGATCATGATGATCAGATGTGTTACAGTCACAGACGGATGATGGAAAAGAAGGGGTACAATGCACGGCATTGTCCACTTACATGGCCTTTCTCCGTCGACTCGGCGTGGGGACCCTGTGGGGACCTCCCCGCCAGCACACACGCAATGTGCACAGTGCAGCCCTGTCGTTACATTATGTTTCGGCATTTGCCATGATCAGACGATCAGACGCTCTTTTCGTTTGACAACTTCAAGGACATCTGTCACCCCTACGTCACGACAACGACCATCTCAGTTGCGTTCGGACTGTATGATCACGATGCAAGCCTGAGGGAACTTCGAAATGAATGCTTTGCGAAAGACCCCCAATGTCATTGTGAGGCCGATACACTGAGAGACTAGCGGGAACACTTCGAAGTACTCCTGGCCCAGTATTGTACATGAAGCGTGGCGTATATAGTGTGACCATACATGTAAAAGAAACAAATCAAGTCTAGTGATTCAAGGAAGCCGTGATTCGTGCAGCCGAAAGCCAGACCTGGGAGTCGTTGAATTATCTGACGATAACCGGTATGGAAGAGACGTACGTTGTAGAGAAGGTAGGAAGTTTTGTCGCTGGAAGGGGTGCGTAGGACATAGAATCGAGCGCCCACAAAAGTTCCGAGGGTGAACAGTCCAGTGCCATGATCTAACGATAGCCCGTACGTCTTGTACAGTACTACTGGCCAGATCGTTAGAGTAACGATCATAGAGAAGCGACCGAGTTCAGGCATCACAATCGGAATTGTACGCCTTCCCTTCAATCTGTCTCCCTCTTCGTCTTGAAAGTCTTGAGCATGGACAGTCGTACAAATGATGAGCGCGTTCAGCAGCGGTGCGATAAGTGCCTTCAGGGAATGCTCCAGCTGACCTGGACTACTTGTCATTGACTGCGATGTGCACAAGGAAATTCATGATCACCTGGGGAGGTGGCCACGAGCGTAGCGCCGGCGTCAAAACTGGCGTACCCGAGAGCAACCAGTACATTGCGAGTGATCCAATTGGACTGTCCCAACGGTGTGTCGTCATGTACCACGGTCAGAGCAGTAAAGAGTACGCTGATAGTGGTGACACCCAATCCACGAGATACCGCGATGCACAATGGCACTAGTATCCAGCGTAGGATGCGTGCCTCAGAGGAAGAGATGCGGCGTGACGGAATGGGACGCCATGGCTTATTCTGTGCGTCCTCGATGGTAGAACAGCGTTGATTCGAGACACAGAACTGCAGCAAATGGAGCCACGTCCATATAGTTGCCCACAGCGTTCCTGAGGGTGTCGTTGACGCCCCAAAGGCGACAAAGGATATCTATCCAACCTCGTGAGCCGAACAACTCTTGAATGATGAGTCAAGACACACACAACTGGGAGCAGAATCGTTTTCAAGTCCGACCTCGTGAAGAGAAACGCAGTGTACAGATGGTAGAAAGGTGTGCGTGTTGACGGACGGTCATCGAAGCACATAGCCGCCACGAACAGGGGACTCTCTTGCGAGAGTATGCTCCTTGAGGTCAGATCTGGAAGGGTAAGCATCGGGCCCTTGTGGTCGCTGGGGATGTGACGGTTCGGAATATTGATATCGATGCTGGTAAGAGGAGGCTGAATCATTATCTTTCAGAGGTAGACGAGAAGACTTACCCACTGATCCCAAAACGGAATGACGATGCATGTAGCACTTTGCTCCGGGTGACACAGGGATATACTCGCGATGGGAACTTGCCATGAAAGGAGCAAAGAAAATGCATGTTACATACTCGGATCCGCGACCTATGGCGAAGTTGTTGGGCACTCGGTACTTGCAAGAGGAGCACATGCAAGCCCACAGCCAGCACTCCGCCTTCCTCGACTGACATCAAAGATGTCTGATCCAAACTATCAACATCGACCGCATTGAGATAACAGTAGGGCGATGGCATCTCCAAAGAAACGGATTGACAGAAACGCCTGTTACATACTTAGATCGGCGACTTGAGACGAAGCTGGTTTGAGCTCGCCAGAAGAGGGAAGAGCACACGTACGGACTCCGCCTCCTCCCATTGTAGATAGCTGATCTAGACCCTCACATTCGACTTCCTGACGAGCAGCTGCTCTGATCGGTGACCTATCGCAATGCTTGAAAGCACTCACAATCTGAATCAGAAACACGTACAGATTGTTTTCCCGATATCAACACAGCGAATGTATGAAATTAGAGTCGAGAGTCGTGTTCAACGAAGACAATAAGACCCCGTCGGCCGAGGGTAAGAGCAAAGCCAGCGGGGATATGCAGAAAACAGATCTTGATCAACCCATACATACCATTCTGTTCTGTTGAGTCACTCTTTGATAATGTCTCGGTAGACCACTACGATACGGAGGAAGATAGTCGCGCGTACAAGAACATATTGACAGCGTAGGTGGGGTCGGACCAGATTGAGGAGCACCACGTACTATTTCCGTCGGGATTGTGTCTGGTCTGTGAACGGTACCTCGCACCTGCGAACGAACTAGGTGTGGCACAGATCTCAGGATAACGTCGAGTTAGTTAGAAGGCCATCGGCAGCGAATCATGGCACTCACCTGTGGATGTCATGTTGAATTCGCGTTGTGTGGAAACGCAGACGGTGTGTTTCCCGGGAGCGGTGACAGTGGGAGCCAAGTATGGCATCCTTCGAAGGTGTGGAAGGTAGCGATATTCTGTGATCGCGAATGATGGGTGAGATCTGGTAAGGACTGGAGCCGCCTCATGGCGCAAATCAGCAGGATTCTTTGGCCCCTAAGGATGTGTGGCTATTACAGTCACTGCTCGAGGATTAGAAGGGCTCAAAGAGAATCCGCAGAGGGTGAAGCGGCATGATGGTTGATTCGAAAGAAAACACGGAACTTCGGCCCGGCCAGGACAGGGTAGCTGGCTTCGCAAAAAACTCACAATGAGTCATAACGGTCTCATTCACCGCCATTCGGCCTTTCGTTAACGGAGCGTGCGACCATACACCCTGCCAAAACCACTGCCACCAAAGACTAGCGCAAACAATGCCCGCCTTGAAGGGCGACAACAGACCGCGGCGCAGTGGCACGCACGCGACCATAACAAAATACAATCGACGGGACGGCGGACATGCCTACAACAATGGCTATGCCTCCTAGGACGATCTGCGCGCAAGTATGCCCTACCTCCGACGAGCCAGTCCTCCCGTGACGCAGATGTCCTGAAGCACTGCCACTTCCGCTGTATCCAATGGATGCGCCAGATCCTTCCCGGCCCTCCTGTATCTTGGCGTATTCTCAAATGCGAATGTACGTCTTTGTTACCTCGTCGTCATTGCCGTATGTATCTCTCTGTCTCTAAGTCCTCCTGATTGATGTCGATCATGTGAATTGATATTGTACAGAAACGCGTCGAAGATCGAAGCTGCTGCAGGCGTTTCGCTGACTTGTATCACTTCGCATCCCTTGGTGGCCCAAGGTCTCTCCGATGTCGACGCTCGAGCGACGACCTCGTGGGAGCCATCCTGACGACGCTGGGTGGATTCGAAACAGCTTTGGCCGCACCTCAACCTCGTCAGTTGCTGGAAGAACTGGCGAGATGGGCGGAATGTTTTCCATGGTATTTCTTGAACTCGATCTTCCACTCACCTTTTGTGTATGTATGATGTGTTCCTTTCTCGAATGTGACAAGACTGGGTAGCAGCCCCGCGTGTTCTGAGAGGGACTTCTGTATTACACACGACAGCGATGCCAGTCCTGAACGCCTCTTCTTCATCTTTGTCGTTTATTGTCGATCTCGTTACACGCTTCTCAATGCTCATGTGCTAACGTCTATGCTGGAATGGAGAGACAAGATACATTGGGTATATCTACACTAACTGGATACACTCATCCTTGAATACGTGGTGACCTGTCGCTCAGTACCGATACCGATTCAGTCGTCTATGTCCGGCCTTGTACCGGGATACCCAGACTTCAGATAGTCCCCGTCCGCAATCTGCTCAACCTCACGAGAGACGATGATGTCCATGGGGCTATCGGTGCTACGCTGTGTAGGAAGGTCAAGGCGATGTTTCCGCGCTGGATTGTGTAAGAACTTGCCGTGAGCTTGCCTGGGGCCGGGAAAGGAAAGGAAGGCGGGAGATTGACCCTTGTTGTTCCAGAGGATGTGCCGAGATTTGAAAGCGAGTACTGGCCCGTGCTGTCATCGCTCGCTTGGATGGTCGTGCGGAAATTCAATCTTGTGGGGTCCCTCAGTACACGGCACATGAACAGAAAGAACAAGAACGCACGACGCCAGTACCGAGTTGATGTATACTGAGTGTGATTGGAGTCAGATCCATGACGGGGCTTCGCGTATGAGAGAACTGCTCACACTTAGATAGGACCTGATGAACCGGGAGCCAGTAGGTATGGTTATGGAAAGCGGTGAACTGCATCGGCGTCACTGAGCAGGAAACAATACATTGAGTTTACGACTTACCAGTGCAAAGTAGAGAATCTGGGCTAAGCTAACACATGCAGCCCCCTGCTGAGACACAGTCCACAATGAGCAAATTTGTGTACGTACGTCGCAAGACAAGCTCTGCAGATAGCATATGTGACAATTTTGTCCAGCATTGTCTCTGTACTGCAAATCATGCAAGAAGTTAGAATAAGCACAAGCTTTGTGATACGGCCTACCGTTTGATCCCAGTACGGTTTGAGCGAAGGTAGAAGATCAAGCTTCCAGCAATTAAAACATCATCTAAAGCAGTGATGCCTTTGATTACTCCCCGGATGATCTGTATGATTGTTACGGTCCCAGTTCGGTATTTCCTCATGATATACACATACGTTCTCCTTGGGAATTGCCAATGTATCAAGTTGAGGATGAGCAAAGCTGATACATTTATGATCAAATTTGGGCAAGTCACAACAGAGCATGTAGTACTCACACTTTGTGCGTGTCGACTGATGATGTGAAGTCATCAGTAGCTTGTCAAACACATTGTTGTCCAAAATGACTGACATAATCCTAGAACTACAGAAAGGGAGAATTCAGTTTGTCTGACAGAAAAAGACTGCACAAAAGCCACAGTACCTAGAGCCACTACGGCAAGTGCAATCTAGAGATCAATTAAGCGTCACTTGCAATGAGTGCAAACAGAGAACCGGACCAACCATTGGCACAATAATCATGTTGCTCTGTGAAACTGAGAAAATGAGGTAAGTCGGTGCGTGGCAGGTCAGACTGTGCATACCCCACCAGATCTGGTAAATATAGAACCTGGATAAAGAATGAGAGACACGATTCAAAATGTGCATGCAACATTCAACATACATTTGAGCCAGGAAAATGACCACAGTCTAGAGCCTTGCTTAGGCAAATCTCATGGAAACAAGGTTGAATGAATGCGTACTGTGACCCCATTCTCAGTCTGAAGAACAATCAGACCACAAAATTGGAGTCAAGTAGCAAAACACACCGCAAAAGTTCTGGAAGAGACATGAGTATCTCGCCTTGAGAATGACAGGAGAGATGACATACGAAGGAATGATATTCATGTCCAGAAGGTTCTTATCAAAGTTGGACACAAGATAGATATGAAGCGAGACTGCGACCAGTGTGGTAGTAAGCACATCTAAAACCCTGGAGAAAATATCAGCATGAAGACGTTGATACATGCACTTGGACCGACCAGAATACCGCAACCTATGCCAGGCATTTGTGAGTTGTGAGTTTGCCTACAACGATGACGGGTGCACTTGCCGACAGTTTGACGTAGAGGCTATCCTTCTCCGAGAATGAGCGAAAGTACAGGAAAGTTTGGAGACATGTAATCCCAAAAAGCCTGCAAAAAAAGGTGATGTAAGTTCGTGCAAGGTACGCGCGTCGCGCTCCGAAGCGTAGCCCACGTAGTTGCAAGAGTAAAGCCAATGACGGTGTTGCTGTAGACGTCTTCAATAGCTGCAGCGAGTCTTTGTGCTGCAGCAGCTTGATCCGCTTCCGTTGGGGGCGTAGACATGTCTTCGAAGTCTGACTATGGGCCAAGTTCGCCTGTGTTTAAATGAACAATCCTGTCACCACCATCACATCGGTACGATCTCTAAGTGTGACTGGGATCGTAGATTGTTACGACCGCGGAAGTAACCCGGTCAATCCCTTGGCGATGGAACTTGACGGAGCTCACCCACAAGGGAGACGGCGAGATGATTTAGTGTACGCCACTTCATCGAAGACGTGCAGTTCTGATGTCTCCTGACAGGCAAACATAGTCCATCCCATAGGCCCCCTGACACCCACACCCGCGGAATACGAATCGATCCATCGAGCTTTCCTGAAGCGCATGGTCCCCGTCGTCACACGTGCGCGAAGCGTACACTGGTCGGCGCAGAATTGCACACGTCTTCCACGCCAATACACAGAGTCGGTGTAAGGTCTCGTCGTACCTATTGCCTAGTTCCCAGTTCGCTCGATCTTCGCACGACAGGTGGTAGATTGCGAATCAAGGGGATACAGGACTAGGCAGGTAGACGATGGTGGTGGTAAAAAGGTAAGGTAGGTAACTACGGTCCGATCATGTATATACCGTGCCCGTATGTACAGTCAGCGTATATGTGTACAATACTCTAATGGCGTTACACTCTCCCCCTAAAAATACGAAGACATGAGGAGTAAAGGATGCAAGAAGAAAGTCTAAGTGGAAGTGGCGGCGACGGGGGCCATAGCACGATCAGGGGGGTTGGATGAGGTAGAGGATGATCCAAGATTGGCCATGCCGTCGATGACATGGTCAACTTCCTCGTCGGAAGTATCTGCACGGTCGTCCGATTCGTCAGGGATACTATCGGAGCCAGGTTCGGATTGAGAAGGGGACGAGACACGCGAAGATGAAGCAGGGACAGCTGGGGCGGGATCAACGTCCATTTGCGACTGTTGCTCCTGTCCAGTAGAGATGCTTGCAGCTGTTCCGGAGGACTTCGACTTCTTGGTGGATCGAGACATCTTGTACCGAAGAGTGTATCCGAGAGCCATGCGACGGCGACGTTCCGTTACTTCCAAGTGATTGCCAGGGATAGCGAATGGGGTGTCTGACAGGGTAGGAGGAATGGTGACATCTTCTGGATGAGACGCGCGATGATCCATCCAATGGGGAGGATAATCGTGCGTCAGGTAGTAGGCCACAACGCGATGAAGAAGCTCGGTGGCTTTGTCGTTGACGCGTTGGTCACGGAGGCGGTAAGGGTTGCGAGCAAAGTGGAGGTAGGCTACACCGAAACCTCGAGTAGCGAGAAGTGTGGTCTCGGTGACTCCACACTGAGCCAGGAATCGAATGAACCCTGTGAACTTGAGCTCGCCAAGTTCACGCTGAGTGAGCAACCGAAGGAGATAGGAAGAGTTGATCGCAGCTCTAAACTTGCGAACAAGTGAGGCGTAAGCATGGGGCATGGCACATAAATATGCAAAGATGACGCGCCAGTAGTCGCCTGAGTGACGGCGAGACTCGACACGATGGGATGCAGGAATGATTTGGGCCATGATGAACAGGCCGTGCATAGCAAGGCTGTCACCAAAGTGCTCGGTGACAATGATCGATGGCCGGTCTCTAGTAGGGACGTGCAGCATCAAATGCAGCGCGTATTCGTGGTAAGTGGCATTGGCCCCGTGTTGGGTAGTTCTCACTTTGGGGTCGACGCGTTCCATACGCGGTAGATTGATCCCGTCAGGTCCATCAGCCTCAGTAGCGCTGAAGACGGGTTCCTGAGCCCAAGCTGGAGGGAATTGGTGGCGATCAAGCTGGCGAAGCAACTCTTTCATGCCAGGATGGACGTCGGGTGTACGGTAGTATGGAATAAGAGCGCAATACTGCTCCGATTCACGCATCTCGGGGATGGTGTCGATGATGGTCTTGAGGAGGACCACTCGATGAAGAGCTTGGAAATTCTCAGGCTCGAGAGCAGCACTGATGAACTTCTGAGCGTCGTTCTCGGTATTGAGACGATTGGGATACCCATTCGATAGTTCTTCAATGGGTGGGACTCGGTTGGAGGAAGGTGGAAGATCCGGCGATCGTTCTCGCTGAGCTCGGTTAGGCTGGCGATCCCGTGGAGGAGTGTAATCACGTCGTCGAGGTGCGGGGCGAGCCTGCTCGCGACGATTATCCCGAAGGTCTTGTCTGCGACGTGGAGGTGAGGCAGATTGGTCGTTATCTGAGTCAAGTTTAATGAAGTCCTGACCAGACATGAATGGATTCGACGTACAGTGGTCAAAATAACGATTGTTATTCCGACCAGAAGATGTATTCTTCGATCGTCCGCGTTGCGCAGGACGGGGTGCACTCAGATGTGTTGGGCGCGAGTTCGTGACCGATGGTGTAGTGTCGACTATAATAGTGCCATCGGATGACGCGTTCGCCGCTGATTCTGGTGCTGTTTTGGGAGTGATAGTCGGAGTAGCCGGTACTGATACAGTAGAAGGTGCTTGTACCAAGGAGGATGCCGGTACCTGGTATTGAGCCGGGAATGGCTGGGCAAATTGCAATGCATGAAGGTACCCATAAGCGGCGAATGGATGGACTGCAGGTATTTGGATGTGTGGTGGAGCGAGTCCTGGTGGCGCCATAGGCCACGAATGCGACTGAAACCCAAGAGAGCTTGGCGTCAGCTGCATGAGCTGTTGCGGATGGAATCCGGGATGTTGCAACTGCGGCATAATTTGTGGTTGTTGCTGAGCAACCGAAGTATGCTGCTGAGCGTACTGTTGTTGCATCTACGCTTTATGAGTAAGAAACACAGCAAAATTTCGTGTCAGAGTATGCACCTGAGCGGGCAACTGCTGTTGATACACGGTGGGGGTGGCCATGTGTGATAGATCCAGTCCAGTAGACATCTGGGCTGGTCTTCCCCCTCCAGAATTCGCGCCATTGGCGTCGACCGAGATACGGGTCGCGTCAAACATCGCGAAATCGAGATTGAGGTCGTTGGACGTGTTGCTTGTGGGCATGGCGCCGGGAACGGTAGTGTTGATAGGGAAAGACATATTGAGAGTTGTTAAGCGGAAACTGGGCTGAGAACGCGAGGGAGCGATGAGGTTTCCATCTCATCGCTGGCTTAAATCCTCGCGGTCTAAGCCAAGACGCGATAGCGTATTGCGGGCGACGTGTGAACCGATCTGTCCTAATCGGGACTCAACGCCGGTATCTTCATTCCCATCATCATACGCGCGTCTTCTGTCCTCTTTTACCCGTCTTTCGATTCTCCTTGGGTAAGTTCTCGGGCCTTGTGACACCTTTCAAGGTAAGGTATTCATCTAGAGCCCTCAAATCTTTGCACTTTGTTAATGGCTCTAGGGTCACGTCCCCGAGAGCCCAGTGTACCGTGAAAAATAGTTTGCCAGCACGCCATTCGTGGTCCACTATCGACTCCACGAATTCCTCGGCGTCGTCTGGCGCTCCAAAGTCATATGGCTCTGGCTTCACGCGGTCTGGAAACAGGATCGCGTCGGATTCGATATACGGTCGCAGTAAGTCCACGTTGAATACATTATGTATTCGTCGCTGCACTAACGCGTATGGTAGGTCGAGTTTGTAGCGCGAATGTTCAGGATCACACTCGAGGACTTTGTATGGTCCAACAAACTTGGGTACGAGCTTATTTGCTCGTCCTTTCGGTAAGTTCAGATTCTTACTCGAGAGATATACTAATGAACCTGGTTTGATATCAGGTTCATTGCGTCTATGTGCATTTGCATGGTGAGTCTGAAACACGCGCGAGGCGATTATCGCGTCATGTGCATCGTATAGGTTTTGCATTGCCTGTATGGCGAACGCGCGCACTCCGCGGGGAACATCCGTATCATAACGAACTTTGCGCATCATGGACGGCATGTATCCGCCAACAAGCTCAAACGGTGCGAACCCTGTAGATTCATTGATGCTTGAATTCAATGCGAACTCAATTATAGGTATCTTGATCAACCAATCTCGTTGGTCTGGTCTAATGGCGGCGCGGAAAATCTGACCTATAGATCGATTTGCGCGTTCTGTAATCCCATCCGTCTGTGGATGGAATGATGTTGACATCAAGAGCTTGGCCCCAAGGAGTCGATGGAGCTCCTTCCACCATGTGGACGTAAACTTTGAGTCACGGTCGGACACGATGGACTCCGGAAGCCCATGAAGGCGAACGATCTCTCGGAAGTAGATTTTTGAGAGATCTGTGGCCGTGTTTGTGGTATGGACAGGTATGAGATGAACTTGAGACGTTAACCGACAAATGATAACCCACAGGTAATTGAACCCATTGACTTCAGGGAACGGACCGATGAAGTCCATCCCGATGGATTGCCACGGCTTGGTGGGCGTCGGCAGTGGATGCAGTTTCGAAGCAGGTGAGCGGTAGTTCCCTTTAGAAACTGCACATGTATGGCATGTCTTGCAGAATTGCTCACACATTCCATAGATTCGAGGCCACCAATACCAACGGCGAATGTAGTCAGCCGTTCGCTGGGGTCCAAAATGGCCAACGGTCTCGTGGCCTTGCTCAAGAATGGCTCCGTGTAGCGAACGCGTTCCTTTTGGTGAGCGTGGGATGCACAGAACCTTCTCGTCATTGAGGTTCGTGGTCCAAATTAGTCCGTCATCTGTTACTGAGAACCGTGGATGATGTCCCGGATTCTGCAGTACCTTAGTGAATAGCGGGTCGTCTTTGTAAGAGGACTTTATATCCTCTACAAAGGTATCATATGCTGAATCAATTTCAGCATGAAGATCAGGTCCTTTGGCTCGCGAATTCTGTACAGCAGGATTCTCGGATTCTGGTACCTTCGGTTCAGGAATATCGGGTTCGCGAGCTTTCTCAAGCTCTTCTGCTTCGAGATCACGTTGCTCGCGGCGTTCTTTGAGTCGTGCGGACTCACGACGAACGTACATTCGTTCGTGCTCTTCAAGACGTCCGAGAGGTAAGTCTTCACCTTCTGCATCGAGTCGTACATCGGCATTGACGAACTCGGAAGGGTGATGAATATCTTCGGCCGTGTCTGATTCATAGTATCGAGACAATGCGTCGGCAACCTTATTCACGGTGCCTTTGATGTATGTTATGTCAAAATCGAATCGAGCTAGGTACTCCATCCATCTCATTTGACGAGCAGAGAGTCGGCGCTGAGTCTTGAAGAACTCGAGAGCCTTGTGGTCGGTAACGACATGTATACGGTATCCAACTAACTTGTCTTCCCATTTGAGCAGGGCTTCGAGCATTGCGAGCGTCTCGGTCTCGAACACTCGGTAGTTCCGTTGTGTATCTGTGAACTTCTTTGACATGAAGCCAGCTGGACGACATGAGTACCAGTTCGGTCCTTGACCGTACATTGCTCCAACGCCGGTGAGTGATGCGTCGCAAATGACCCAGATCGGCTCATCTGAGTTTGGGTTGATAGGTTTCAACACCGGAGTACGACACGCTAGATCCTTGACCGATTGGAAGCATGAGTCATGAATGGGACGCCAGAAGAATGGCTGTCCATTCTTGGTCATTTCTGACAGTGGAGTAGTGAACGCCGTCACGTCCGGTAAGAATGCGGCAACGTAGTTTACTACACCAAGAAATTTCTGAACATCGTTGTAGTCTCGGGGAGTCCGCCATTCGCGGATCGTCTTCATCTTGTCCGCATCGGCGTGAATGCCATGATCGTCAATAATATGACCCAGGCAGTCGATCTTCTCAGCGTAAAGTTGTACTTTAGACGCTTTGAGATAGAGTTCGTTCTCCCGGAGCTTATCAAATACAATTCCGAGGTGTGTTTCGTGATCTTCAATTGTGTTACTGAACACAAAGATGTCATCCAGATACACATGCATAAAGCGACCAATATAGTCTTGGAAGATTGTGTTCATCAACCGCTGGAATGTAGACGGTGCGTTACAATCTCCCTGTTGCATGACGTTACTCTTGAACGTTCCAAAGATGGTGGCAAACGATGTTTTCCACACGTCTTCTAGTATAACGCGGATTTGTTCATAGGCATTTGCCATGTCTATTTTGGATCGAAACTTGCCACGGGCGACGTCGTACCGGATAGTGTCTTGGTCCGGGAACGGTGTGACGTCTTTCACTGTGTTCTCGTTCCGCTTTCTGCAGTCAATAGTGCATCGAAGTGATTTATCTTTCTTCGGTACACACAGCATTGGCGCAGCTTGTGAAGCAACACAGCGTTCCCACCAGCCTGCTCGTCGGTATTGAGAGATCCGTTCAGCAAGCTGGGTCTTCATGGCGTCTGGACACCGAGGTAAGTAGTAGTTGTACTGCTTATTTTCATCGATGAGTGGGATGCTGTGATTAACTTCACGCATAGGTGGTAACTTCTCTGGAACGCCTTGCATTATATCCGCACAGCGTTCCATCCATTGTTCTTGAAGACGAGGTATGTCTTCACGAGTATACTTCCCGGGTTCCGCTTTCATCTCTTTCTTGAACTCTTCAGTGATTGAAAGCAGTGTTTCCCGAAGCGATGTCGACTGCTGTTGATGGTGTGCATTGAACTCTTCTATGAGCTCATATACTTCATCAACAACCATTCGATTCTCTGGTATCGATGTATCAAGTGAGTCTGCGTGCTTCTTCAAGTCCAACAGCTCATCTTCATCGAAGTAGTCATCCGGTCCGAGTAGGACGGGGAGTTGGCGACTCAGAGGTGTATTTCCACTCTCCTCTGGTGGCTCAGGTATTGATTCTAGGCGTGTCCGAGTCGAGTTATTCCATGGTGCGTCAGGTAAGTCCGTTGAAGCTCTGTTAAATTCTCCGGCGAGTCAATGCTTCCCAGGCTCTGGAGTTTTAACAGCGAATCGAGCAGATAATTGGGCTTCTGGACGATTTTTCGGACGTGGTTTAACTTCTATGTCGTCGTCATCTTCAACAAGTGGCAATTTGGACACACGTTTTGCGTATCGGCGTGCAAGCTCCTGGGATTCCTCCCCCTCAGAAAGAGTGGGCGAAGCCACACCCCGAATACGAATGGTATCGTAATCAAAGTCAAGAGCTATTCCGTGTTTTCGCATGAACACGGTCCCAACAACAAGGTCATACCGATCAATGTTGGTGATGTCAAAGTAGTCTGTTCCTTTGACTTGAACACGATTGTTACCATACTCAAATGGTGCGTCAGTTCCATGGGTGATCTTAGAGCGACTACCCTTGGTACCAAGCTGCAACGGTATTGGTTTCGTAAGTTGAAATGGCTTTAACTTTGCGATGCGAGTGAAGTCCGGACTGAATGAGTCAGACGTACTACCGCTATCAAATAAGGTGAACGCTGGCAATCCATTCACTGTGATGAACGCAGCTAGACATCTGTTCTCACTAGCGGTACGCTTAGGGCGCGGTGCAATCCGCGGAACATAGGTCCGCTTGGGTTCCACAGCGGGCACCTCGTATTGCTTCACTCCAGGAGCAGCAGGTGTTGTCTCGTGAATGGCTCGGATGTACTCTGGTACATCCAGTAAGAATTCTTCATGGGAGGCGACACTGTAGCCATCGTCATATTCGTACTCGGATTCCGAGTCTGGCTCAGTGTCGTTAGCAACTTCGCGTGCACAGCCCATTCGGGGCATGTCTTCATCTTCATAGATGGATCTCATATGCTCTGCGTCAGCTGCATCTGGCGGAAATTCTGTTTCAGCCCATGGATCCTCATCTGGATCCTCTTGCACTTCTTCGGTAACTTCTTCATGCTCTGGGTTGTCCCAATCCGGGATACCCTCTTCAGGTGCGTTATCATCTTCGTGCTCCTGCTCTTGGTCTGAAGAGTCATCAACCTCTTCATCCAGAATTCGATAGAGGCGTTCACCGTGCTGTACAAACAACGGTTTCTTCCCATATCGAGGGCACTTAGGATTACTGCGAAAGTGAAATTCACTTCCACATCCAAAGCATTTCAAGCGATTTCCATTCTTATCGCGTTGATTGCCCATGGGCTTCTGCTCTGGTGGAGTAGCTCCTTCTCGAGCAGCTTGGAATCGTGCGCCTCCACGCCCAGCATTAGGACGAGTACTGAACCTGGCTCCAGCAACCTTCTTGAAGATGCGCGGAGCTGGATTTTGAGGCGCTGGCGTATTGACTCGAGTGTTCAGAGATGGTCGAGTGTATTGTCCATATTGGCGGTTAGCACGGAGACCCTTCTCAATAGTCAATGCCTCTTTCATAATGACATTGACAGAGGAGGACTCTGCGATGATACCCTTCTGATGTAGAAGGTTTCGTAACTGCTCTGGGAAAGCAGACATCAACTTGTGCTTGAAGTGGTACACATCGGGCGGGCATGGCATCATATTGGCCCAGCGTAGGAGGTCAGAGAATAGCTGACGGATTCCTCCTTCAACCCGGTATGTAGTGTTCTCAAACTTGCGAGTGAGATCAAACAGTGAACCTTCGTGAATGAAGCGACGGTACAAGCTATTGATGACTTGTTGAAAGGTGGCGGAATCTTCGTCACCAAAGTCGTCTTCTAGATTCCAGTTCACACTTTCAACATTCTCATGGAACCATGTCTTTGCATCACCATCGAGGAACGTACCCAACGCTGTAGTACGCTGTACATCGACGGCAGAAAGCACTTCAACACCATGATCGTCAATGATGTATGGTGGACCACATAAGTTCGCGGCCTTGAACCAGCGAACAACGGATAAGAACCAATCCTCAAAGACAACAATGTTTGAAACACCGTGATACCTTGAGGGTTTGGGCATACCTTGGATAGTAGCTTTCTGTACACCAACGTCCAAACCGGGACGAGGTTTATGCAAGTGGACATGAATGATCTTTTCGTAGCGTTTGAAGATCATCGCCATTATGGCACTATCTCGCCGGACTACAGGTTCATATGAGAACTCTTCTTCAGCAGTGAGACGTGCAGGTCCGACAGATGAGTGTCGCGCTGATCCAAAGCGCACAGGAGGCGGCTCACTGGCACGTTCCCGTGATGGATGGCTTGACGCGCGTGAGTGGTGATCATCATCACCGCCGTCGGGATCACCAGGAGGATCAGGTGCTCCTCCGGCAGCATTGATGGCTCTGTTGGGTTGAGCATACCCATCACGGCCATCCCGTCCAGGAGCTCCATCACGTCCTGGAGGTCCTGGTGGTCCGGGAGGTCCAGGAGGTCCAGGTGGTCCAGGTGGTCCAGGTGGACCAGGCGGTCCCGGCGGGCCAGGAGGTCCTCTACCCCCAGGTGGTCCAGGTGGAGGCCTATCTGGGAAGCCTCCTCCGTTTCCTCTTGGAGGATCAGGGGGTCCATTCCCACCTCCTCTACCATGGTCAGATGGCGGTCCATCACCGCCTCCTCCTGGAGGGAACGGAGGCGGATTATCCCTACCAGATTGTTGACCATGGTCTCCTTCAGATGGCTCTTTATCCGGCTTTTTTGAGTACCCTTCGTCTCCCGGATCGATTAGAGTTGGTGTTGTTCGAGTCCTTGAACTGCTTGTGCTATCAGAAGTAGACTTCTTTGAACTATCTTCCTCAGCTATGGTGGGGTCGTCAAGGATACTGGGTTCAGGATACCATGAACGAATGAGGCTGTAAGCTTCATCCTCTTCGATTAAGGGAACATCGACGAGGGTCTCGGGGTCACTCAGATCATAGGCACGATTGTTTTCGTCAAATCGAATGCCTTGATCACCAGCGCGCGAGTACCCATAACGGGCAATATCCCAGTCTCGGATTCGCTGGTGCATACCACGCCAACGAATGTCAAGCAGCGGCGGCGTGGCATCGCTACGAGGTTCTTCTTCAACTTCTTCAGATGGATCAACCTCTATTTCTTGGTGTTCTATCCAATCGTGTACTACTTGCTGAGCAGTAGCACGGCGAATGTAATGAGAATGTGTCTCGTCATTGTCTCGAGGCCAGTTGATTTGCAGACGAGAGTTGTCGAGATTTATTCTGTAGTCTTGCTCTTCATGATCAAAGTCTCCGAGATCGTCGATGATATTGAGCGGGGGGTTTCGCAGACGACCGTCAGGTAAGATATTACGAGCAAAAAATCTATTCATTGCAAGTTTAGGTACACCGAGGAATGTATGTCCCATAATGGACTGGCGGTTGACCGCTATCCGAAGCAACTCGTGTTCGTATCGACGAGCTAGATCGGCGAGCGTACCCGCGTCCAACGGTATCGGTACTGGATCCGACGTAGTCATCAATGTTGACTCTGTCGTCTCCGTCTTCTGCTTTGGCGGAGAATGCTCATACCGGTCCGAAGCGGACTGAGGTTGAGATTGGATCCAAGGCGGTGAGATAAGCTCACCACGAATAGGATCATCCAGTGGCGGCCGAGGTGGTACAACCGGTGGCGGCGCTATCCTGGGCGATGGAGCAGGCGATGGCGGCAACGGCCTCAACGGCGAGTGCGAAAGAGGCGGCGGCGGCCGTGGTGACTGCGGAGGCAATGAATGTGGCCTCACAGATGTATAACTGAGGAGTGGAGGCGGCTCTCTCAGCGGTGACTGAGGTGCTGTCTCCACTGGTATGTCCCGAGTCGCAATCGACGGAGAGTTCGTCGATGACGGCTTGGTGTTGAAAGGAATGGGTGGTGGGGGCCGCGACGACAGCGGATGCGGCGCAAACGGTGGTAAACTTACCGAGATATCCTCGGGTTTGACTGCGGGCATCGGTGTCGATTGCGTCGATTGCATTGGGAAGGATGAGAATACGGCGGATGTTCGCCGTTCTTGCTGAATGCCAGAATAGCGTTCAACTTTAGCCTGCAATGCGGCGTTAGTCAAATCGTCAGAGTTGATTCGAGACACCTCAGATGGTGGTCTCGAAGGCTGAGGATTAGCCGTAGTTGTGAACAGCGGATGAGTCGTTGGTCGTGCAACGACGGGCGACGCTGTCGGAGAATGCGCATCCAGCGTTTGTCGAAGCATCCGGGTCGCAGGCGTACTCGGCGGCAATGGCAGAGCATCGAAACCTGATTGAACCGGAGTGCGGGGCGGACCTGCGACAACATGCGATAACGCTGGTTGCCGTGTGGTCGGTTGGGGGTTGGATGTGTTGACGACAGCCTGCAAGTGCGCTGGCTGAGTCTGTCTAGCCAGATTGGTGGTCTGATTAGTTCGACGCCGAAGAACAGGTGCAACGGCTGGTGGCCCGACTGCAGCAGATTGCATATCGGGTGTATCGATGGTAGTGAAAGGGAGATTGTGCATGGCGTCTTGTCGACGAGCAGCACGGGTCCGAGCATCCTGAGCAGGGACCGGAATTCTGGATGTGTGTCTCGAAGTCATCCAGTAATCGTAGCGCTTTCGCGCTGGCGGTGTTTTGATTCCGCGATCTATGGCAATTGATGCGAAAAAAAGTGTAAGGTCTCGTCGTACCTATTGCCTAGTTCCCAGTTCGCTCGATCTTCGCACGACAGGTGGTAGATTGCGAATCAAGGGGATACAGGACTAGGCAGGTAGACGATGGTGGTGGTAAAAAGGTAAGGTAGGTAACTACGGTCCGATCATGTATATACCGTGCCCGTATGTACAGTCAGCGTATATGTGTACAATACTCTAATGGCGTTACACTCGGGGAAGAGTCATCGATCAACGCGGTGTACCGGACTATTCCCAAGAGCGATGATCCGTGTGTCACTCTGTGTGTCCCGACTCACGCAATGTCCTCATTGTTCTCAGATTTTGGTTGACGATGTGACCGCACGCTGGTCAAGATCTGTGGCGTGTCATCGGCAATATATACGTGTTGGGTGATGCCGCCGCTACGGCACCGATAGACTCTCACGTGGTTTGCTGTCATCCCGAACCGTGCCATCAACAAGCCCACGAACAAGCCCACGAACTGGCCGCTCGCTCGCACTGAGTATGATATAGAAGATAAGAGTCCCATGTTCCCCTCTAACAGACAATGTCGTCTTCTCTGATAGTTCTAGGCGGACTTGCTGCCGTGCTTGCGTACCTTCTTGCCACCAAGTCGCATCGATCTCGAGGACTTCCATATCCCCCGGGGCCTCCCGCTCTCCCTGTTGCCGGAAACATCTTGACGCTTCTCAAGCCGGAACGCTGGCATCTTCTTCATCAATACCAAGAGCAATACGGTATGTTTACTCTCTCTACAAGTGGTGACACTTCACTTTGAGTGCCGACCCATATACCTAGGCGACGTTGTCCACCTCCATGGCTTCGGGAACCATGTTCTGGCGCTAAACACGATGCAAGCAATTGACGATCTTCTCGTTAAACGCGGGAATATATACTCACACCGCCCGATTTTTACCGTGGTTGGCGAGCTGATTGGCCTTGATAATGTAAGTTTTTGGGCATCCTCTCCAACATATGCTCCAATGACCTGTACCGTAGAGCACGCCTCTCTTGTCCTACGGCCCGGAATGGAGAGCGCATCGCAAGCACGCAAACGTCGTGCTCACTCGGGAGAACGTCCAACAATTTCATACCCTCCAGGAGGACCTTGCAGCCATCATGTGCTCCGACCTCATCAAGGACCCGACCGCGTTCTTTTCGCATGTCCGCGCGTTTGTATCCACTATACTACTATACATAAACTTGCTGATTGCAGGCCTAGCTTCGCTTCGCGCATGATATTGACGGTCACTTATGGCATGTCTGTCAGAACTGCGGACGACCTAGTATGTATACGAACTCGGAGTGCTTCAAGAGCTCATTTGATGCAGTACATCCAACTGGCCCACGACACCATGACCATGGTCAGTAAATCAACAGTTACCGGCGCGTATCTGGCAGACTTTCTACCTTTCTGTGAGATAGACTTGTCCGTGCGTCATTGTGGTGTTGACATTTTTCAGTGAAACACCTTCCCTTGCCCTTCAAAACGGATGTGGCGTACGGGAAGGATCTACTTGACCGACTGGTCGAACTTCCCTACGAACACTTCAAACGAGATATGGTTTGTGCTTGTCCTTCTCGCGTCTCCGCCGCTGATGTGTCTCAGACTGGAGGGATTGCAGGGTCTTCTCTCTGTCACGATATTTGGAACCTGGAGCAGTCAGAACAGAGGAAGAAATGGTTGGCGGCCTCGCTTCTAGGAGGTACGGTCCCTCTTCTCCCACCTAAATATCGGTTTTGACGAATCTATGCTTAGCTGGGGGTGAAGCGGTGTGTCCCGCTTGCACTCGAGCCACAAGCCATTGATTGAATCTCATCACAGATGTATGCAACGACCCTCTCTTTCATCATGGCGATGGCTCTTCATCCCGAGAAGTTATCCATCGCACAGCGTGAGATAGACACCGTTGTAGGTATCGGACGTTTGCCATCGGTTTCAGACAAGGTTAATTTGCCGTATGTCTGCACTGTGTATGGTATGCCCGATACACACTCAAGTCTCATCTAGCTACACGAATGCCATCATCTTGGAAACCATGCGGTGGCACCCACTTCTTCCTCTCAGTGAAGTCCTACGTGGTGCGGATCTGCTGTGACACTAATCATATCATGGAGTAGCTCTCGCGCGTCGCACGGCAGAGGACGACGTCTATAACGGTTTCTTCATACCAAAGGGAACAATGGTCATCCCAAACGTGTGGTATGTACTAGAAGGCTCGTTCCGTCTGACTCGTACGCCCAAACTCACGTCCGTCGTCATTTCAGGGCCATTGCGTTCGAGCCGAATGAGAAGTATGACCCTCAAGCTTTCATACCGGAGCGTTGGCTCGATCCCGACCACCCATCGGTTCACCCATCTCTCTGGGTCTATGGTTTCGGTCGAAGGTGAGTCCGCGTACCATACTCGCCCCACTTTCTCACATTGATAGGAAGGATCTGCCCCGGAAGATACCTTGCTGAGAATGGGTTATTCGTTGCCATTGCATCAATTCTGTTCATGTTCGATATCGCTGCCCCACCGGGTAAAACGCTTGTTCCAGAGTATCAGGAGCATTTGATCAGGTATGACTGTGTATCCGCTTCCGCAACGACTTTTCTCATCTCCTTCAGCTATCCTAAGCCGTTCGAGTGTTCGATCAAACCTCGATCAGATATGAAGGCAAAGATGGCGCGGGCCAGGGCCACGGAGTGTTATGAATGACCTCGATTTCCGTGTATCAAGCTCGAACCGATTTTTCAGACTCGCATCTTACCCCTGGTGTACGAGTCATGTGTAGCTGACGTGGAGAAATGTAACCGTTCGTTTTGTTGCCATCCTTTTGTGGAACCGACTCCGTGGTACCAAGAAGTAACTTGTCGAGACTCGTCTTGAGAGTGGACAGGCATACATTACTGTCCATGTTTTGCTGCCTGGTGAGTGCATCTGATCACGAGGCACGACGTCTGTAGGTGTACACACCGCAGGCCGCGCGAATGAATATACAAAGCGGTACTGGCTCACCTACGCGAGCATGTCGAGACGAACTGCACTGGCGGGGATAGCTGTTCTCAAAGTAAATGTTGACGAGATGTGGACACACGCTCACCTTGGCTCGTGTCGTAGCGACCCAAATAACCCGAGAGCATCAGACCATAGTGCGTCCTGATGCCTTAGGCAATAATTCCAAGGGAGCAGAAAATTCTGCGATTTGGAATCCATGACTCGCACCTCGAACTCACTTGAATATCCACTCGATGAAGTCCCGCAGGAATGCCGGTTCCAGCACAAGGACTATGTCACAAAGTTCAAGAAGCGTTCGCTCCCATCATTCCCGCGAGCTCTTTCTCACAGGAGCTCTCGCCCTGAACAGCCATTGCAAAGCACCCTTCCTGCTCACGGGGAACTCGAAACGGATTGAAAGTGCTTCCCATGGATCCAACGATGAGATCTAGAGTGATGCCGTCCTCCTAGTCCATCCGGAGCTCAGATATTGCGTTACTAGAGGTGGGTCAACCGAATCATACACGGAGTGATTTTAAGGGCATTCATGCTCGACCCGGACTACTGAAAACTACAAACGAAGTTCAGGTGAACGGATCGGGTCCCCTGGCCCGTGCGTGCCGCGATACCGGCTGATACCGAAGTTCTTACGAATTCCGCCTCCGGCAGAAGGCGGCATCTTCTGACGAAAACTTCCGAGTCACTTTGATCGGGTTGTGATTGTCCCACTACCTGTGCACATTGCGTGTACCCAGGATCTCACAGTGAGACATATGGCTCGGAGGCTCATCATGACACTCCTCACTATCCAGCATCTCCTTCGAGACATGGATTCCATTTCACCTCTTCTTGTCGAATTCAGCGAACTTTGATCTGGTCGTTTCGAGACGCCGTCGAAGCTATGCTCATTATATCACGTCGTGCGACACGTAAACATAGTGGGGAAAGAATCCCTCATGAAGCATGTCCAGAGCGCTTAACAGAGATCTCCCCACTTTAGCTTGTACGAGTATACCTGTTTTCTAACCTGATCCCATTGTTCTAACCTCATCCTCACTCATGTCTAACAAGCCAGACCGCGACTCCTTGACCTCGTCCTCTTCGCAGCACGGCAATCACAGCGGCGGCGAGACCAGTAACGGGGCAGGCGGCCACGCGCCATCTTCTGGGAAGGGCGCTCGCTTCTGGATCCTGTTTGCGTCTCTGAACGTCACCCTCTTTCTTTCCGCTCTCGAATTACTCGCTGTCTCCAACGCTTTACCCACCATCGCACAGGACTTGAAGGCAACCGACTTTGCTTGGGTAGGATCGGCGTATGCACTGTCGTCCACAGCTTTCCTGCCCATGACTGGTGCCTTAGCCGAGGTCTTTGGGAGGCGCCCTGCCTTGATGACTAGCATCATCCTCTTTTTCATTGGGAGCGGGATTTGCGGCGGCGCTAGCAGCATGTCAATGATGATTGGCGGCCGGACCGTCCAGGGACTAGGCAGTGGCGGCATCCAATCCCTTTCGGCGATCATCCTGGCGGATCTCGTTTCCCTGGAAGAGCGCGGACTCTACGCGGCGTGCTTTGGACTGTATGTATCTCATTACCTCTCTGGTCGTAGCGAGCTAAGCCATGATAGGACTTGGGGCATAGCGAACTTCGTAGGGCCAGTCATCGGAGGCGCCTTGGCAGATGCCGGTGCTTGGAGATGGCTCTTCTGTTCGTCTGTCTTCCATCATCCATTGCTCGAACCTCACCAACTCGTAGACCTCAACCTGCCCATCGCTGGGATTGCATGTGTCATCTGCTTCCTTGTTATGAGGCTCCCTACACCGCCGGGAACATTTTACGAGAAGATAATCAAGCTAGACTGGATGTGAGCAGGAGTCGTTCCGAATCTTGAAGGCTTATTGATCTTTCTCAGCGGTAATTTCCTCGTCGTGGCCAGCACTGCAGCGTGCACTATCGCACTTACCTGGGGCGGCGTAACACATCCCTGGAACTCGGCGCGTGTCCTCGCTCCTCTTATCTTGGGTTGTGTCGGTTTCCTTCTCTTTGTCTTCTACGAGGCAAAGTTGGCGAGAGCACCTTTGGTTCCCTGGTTGATTATCTCCAATCGCACGAGTGTAAGCGGGTGAGTCCTCGTTGCTCTTCTCGCATGAGAACTATCGCTCAGGTGGATGCCGAAGGTTTCTGCAAACCTTCCTCGTCGGCGTCGTTGCCCTTGGCGTTGTTTGTACGTACTTCTCATCCATATCCTGGGACCGTATCCTGACTTTTCGTTAAGACTTCACCCCTGTGTACTTTCAAGCATGTCACCTTGCATCGCCTATGCGGTCTGGAGTCCTCATTCTCGCTTTGGCGGCACTAGCGCCGGGCGCAATGATCGCCAGCGCCATGGTCCGTAGAACGTCTCGCTATCGTCCGCAGATGTGGGCAGGATGGGTTCTCATAGTCATTGGCCTTGGATTGATGACCACGTTGAAAGCCACGACCCATCTTGCGTCTGCCGTCGGCTTCCTGGTCATCCTCGGGGTCGGATTGGGGTATGTAGATTTGCACTATCATGAAGGCCGAGGCTCAGTTCGACTTAGGTTCAACTACGCGACGACGGTGTTCCCAGTGCAAGCTCCGTTGCCGGTTTCCCTCAACGCGTCAGCCTTGTCTTTCCATATGTTTTGCCGAACGTTTTCTGGAGTGCGTTGCTTCCGTTCCTTGCTACTACTCAACGTCTAATCGCGACTTCCAGGTCTGGGGCGTAACTATCGGCAGCGCCGTGCTGCAGAATGAGCTCCAGCGTCGTCTCTCTCGTACGCTCCCAGAATTCTTCGCGTCACACCCTGAAGGCGTCACTATAGCGTACGCGTTGATTCCAAGCATCAAAACCATGGACGACCCGCTGCGAAGCAAAGTCGAAGTCGTTTTCGCTGACTCGCTCCAGGTCTTGTGGGAGGTGCTCATCGGCATCGCTGCCTTGGGCCTTATCAGTAGCCTCCTCATGAAGGGGCTTCCTCTCCACAGCTATACGGACGAGAAATGGGCTGCGAAGAACCTCAACCCCACAGAGAAGGAGGAGGGACAGGGTCGTATCACGGACCAGTGACTGAAGGACGATCTCTCTTACATCGATCCTTTCATAACTGCAGCTTCTATTGGTGAACTCTAGGTACTGGTCTATTCGGAAATATCGTCATTTATAGCCTATTCTTTTCCTCACCGTGATGGTGTGCTGAACTGAGACACCGTAGCAGTTCGTCACGCTCTTTTGTCAACTAAGAGCAAATATAGACATGTTTGACTACGATTGAAAGGACTTACCGCTGATGGACGGGAGCATGGACAGTTGTACGTATGATGAACGCGTCGGCACGATGGAGGATGCTCGAGTTGCTCTGGGGTACCTGTCATTGACCGTAATCCGTGAGAGGCTATACATTGTTCCTCTTGAGGTCGCTACAATCGTAGCGCCTCAGGCTCTAAGTAGTGGTCTCTCTTCTCCTGCCTCGCGGTTCGGAATCGGTCCGGTACACGTGGGTAGGATCATCATGCTTAATCGGACTTGGCAGGGGCACCATTTTTCTTTCGTCCTCTCAAGAGGCGTTCTCAACTGACGACCTTGACGCTACCCATGCTCCATGCTATACATAACACTGTCCGCTGACTCCTTGACGCACTACGCTGCAGACGTGCCGCCATACAGCTCTCAGAGCCTCTGATCAGCCTTCAAGATGAATCAACAACATCTTCCCAAGGTCAGCTAAAAAATAACAAGTAGCAATTGTGTCAGACGGGGCTATGCGTTGTCTGGGAGGGGATAGTCAGGGAAACAGCGCGTCGTAGCTTGACCTCCACCTTCATGGCCATGTCTTTCTCGCCATTCTCCATCAGCGTCCCCGACGAAAAACTCGCCTGGATCTCCAACCGCGTTTAGAGCGCGTTCATCATTCCAGACGTAAACCACCCCGCTGGCAAGGACTGGAGTCATGGCGTACCTGCTGTCGAAGTCAATAGGCTAATGGACTACTGGAAGACGTCGTACGATTGACGCAAAGTCGAGAAGGAAATCAACGAGACGTTGGGCATGTTCACTGTCGACCTCGAGGAGAAGGGGGAGGTGCTGAACGTGCATTTCGTCCATCACACGAGTACGCGTCCTGACGCCATTCCGCTTCCCTCTTAGTGCACGGGTGGCCGGGGAACTTTTTGCAGGTGTGATTTTATCTTTTTGGCGTGCTTGACCTGATTCTGGGACATCGCCACTCGTAGGTGCAAGGGATACCGTAACGACTGGTAGAGCCGGCGGAACCCCAAGCACAAGCGTTTCACATAGTCGCACCCAGTCTCCCTGGATTTGCGTTTCCTCGGAGCCATCCGTACGTTCCCAATACTCTTCCGCTTGGCTCGCGTTTTTACATCTTCGCATCAGCGCTCCGGATTCATGCTCGCCAACATCGCGTCCCTTTTCAGAAAGCTCATGGTTGACGTCCTCGGCTACAGCACTTTCTTTGCGCAAGCCGGTGACTGGGGTGGTGGCATTGTACGCGCGCTCGTGTGCAATCATCCTTCCGTCTGCTTTGCCGCCCATGTCAACGGCATGCAAGTACCTGGTCTTCCATCGTTTGTCAGACACACAATCGTGTGCGCGTCAATAGTCGCCGGCTGGTTCACCGCTGACGAAAAGGAGCGCGTGGATTGCAGGCAGAACTGGTTCAAGCGCGAGCTTGGCTACGCGCTCATCCAGGGCTCGAAACCACAGACGATATCGTACGCTTCTTGACTCACCCATGGGGATGCTCACTGGCTCTATGACAAGATGCACGCGTTTGTCGGGCCAAAAAAGAGTTCGTTTGGGACCCAGAGACGGTTATCACATGGGCGATGATCCACCTCATTTTAGGGAACGATGGCACGCGAAGATATACAAGGAGAACATGCGCGCTGCGGCTCTGTGGGTGTTGCGGGAAACCAGGTCTCATTTGGCGTTAGCGCATTCTAGTACGATGTTGGGTTTGTGCCAAAGTGGTGGGCGAAGGTTGCAATCGCGAGCAACATCACGATGTGGAAGGGGTTGGTGGGCATTTTTGACGCTTGAGTGTCCGGACCTGCTGGGGCAGGATATCGAACAGTTCATCGCGTCTATTCCGCATTCGCAAAGGGCTGCTCTTATCAAGTCTGGTGCAGATTGAGTTTTACGTGACCCATGAACAATTTATCTCTCATGCTCTTGATCTGTGTATTTAGATAGCTGTCTATACTTTCATTCATCAATCACAGTTTACTTTCGCGACCGCGTTTATACAGGAGACGGTTTGATCAAAAGGAGGTCAGGTCCAAATGATGTCATGATCAATCTCTCCTTGTCACCACGTCCTCGATTCCTGTTCTAGCGCGTCTATCGGCTGCTGTATGTTCCTTCAACGGATATGGTCTTCTTCGCTAACTGCGACGTGCTTCAGCTCAAATGGAGGCGCCATCCGTCTCGCCTTCTTATCCAACCTACAAGGACTTTCCGTCGACAGGTCCACTGACAACGCGAATCTCCTCACTCCTCCTATCCAATGATCCTCCTTCCGCGGACGAACGAGTGGACCTCTCGTCCATAGTACACACCGCTCCCTCCATCCTCGCAGACCTCGACCAGCAAATCGCGTATCTACAGAACCAGCGAAACGAGATCGATTCGTATTTCCGAAACGCTTCCAAGATCCTCCATCCTATTCGTCTTACACCCGACGACGTCCTCCTCCAAATCTTCTTACACCTCCAACTTGACGATACCCGGTCGGAAACCACAGACACGAGGCAGGGGTTATGGCCTTCGTCGCAGGTCTGCAGGCAGTGGCGGGCGTTGCTCGCAAACCACGCCCGCTTCTGGTCTAGGATACGCGTCAACTTCCGTTCTCTGAGCAGGACACAGCTCTCTTGTACCATGTTCCGGCTCGCCATCGCTCTCAACAGGGCGCACGGCCAGGGTCTGCACGTCGAGCTTAACAGCCCTGAGCCGCTGTGGGGCTCGCCGCAGGAATCGATCATGTACATGCTCATACCAACGGCGCCCTCCTGGAAAACACTCAAGGTCTCCATGTCCTGGGATGACTTCGCCTGCCTGCGCAGCACGCATGGGTTGTTCGCCAAGCTCGAGGAGGTCGAGCTGGAGACCACCCCTCCAGGCAGCCCGGCGATGCTCGAGCTGCCGGCTGGGCAGTCCAAACAGGAGATGTTCTCCATTGCACCCAAGCTTCGTCGATTCACGAGCTATTCGGAGTACTTACACCCACCGGCTTTCTTCGACGCACCTTGGCACCAGATCACCCACTACCAGGCCCCAATGAATTTGCGGAGGCTGACGGATGTGCCTCAAGACCTTCCGAGTGTGACGCATCTGTCGCTGTTGGGCTGTTTCGGCAACGCTGTGGAGCCGTGGTCGGCCGTCCCGTTCCCGAGCGTCACACACTTGACGCTGGGCGAAGTCGAGAGAGGACATGGTGCGCTTCGCAACATGTTCGCACATCTTAAAGTTCCGCAACTGCGTGCCTTGACCTTGGTCTACGAAGCCAAGGTCGACGTACACGGCTTCAAACCGCGGATCTTCCTCCCCGGTCTCGAAGACACTCCCTTACTCGAGGAAGTCGAACTTCTCTGCAGCATGGCCAAGTCTCCTTCTGCGCTCCCAGAAGATGATTTCCTGTCATTCATCACATCCCTCCCTCTCTCCGTGCGCAGAATCAAGATGCGCATCCGAGCCATGCCGATTCATCTCCTCGGTCTCTTCAAAGTCCCCTCCCTAGTTCCCAACCTCACGCATCTCGACGTCCGCGGGACGACCTCTACCAATTCGCATTACTGCCTCTTGGAGATATGCGAGGCGAGGAAGGATGTCTTGACGGAGCTGAGGATTAATCAGCAGTTGAGATTCTCGAGCGCGAACTTAAACGACGCGGCTGGAAGGTGGCGGAGGGTTTTGGGAGGCGCGCTGTCGGTTAGGTACGGGCCGCGCTTGGATCCTTTCGAGGGTGTTACGCGGCGCAGACTGTTCGATGATGTGTGAGACGTCGAGTAGTTGCGCCACCGTGATGATCGTTCGCGTTATTTTTTTTCTCGCATGTACAAGACCGACGCATTCGTGGCCGAGCTGTCAAGGCATTGTTTTGTATGCGCATAGTAGGTGGCTGGACGCCAATGACATACTTACATGTATCGAGCTTCGGGCTGTAGTCAAACGATCTTTACGGCTATCGATTGAGGGATAGCCCTTACGCGAAGGCGAACTATGCCAAGAGCATCACAGGCATGACAGGATAAGTACCGTTGGCCATGGAGGATACTGCAACCTTAGTACGTGGCGCAATGACATACATATATCGATCTTTGGCCTGTAGTCAGACGATCATTACGGCTATCGATCGAGGGATAGTCCTTATGCGAAGGCGAATTATGCAAAGCGCTGTTAAGTGGATTGACTGCCAGGATACCGCCGGCCATGGAGGATGCCACAACCTTATGTGTTAGATTCCCATGTACGCGCGCTACGGAAGAGTACCAGAGGGTGACAAATTTATCTATACAAACTACAACAATCCAAAACCAATGTCCGTAATAAACAGCATACATACATGTAGTCCATGAGATAGCAACGTGATAACAATATGTCGTACATAACCACTCAGGCAAATCAGAGCCCAAAGTCACGTATTCACCTCCACCATCGCCACCTGGAGGATACCCTTCGCGTGGAGTCTGGGCATTCCAAGCTTGACGGCTTCCAAGCATCGCTGCTCCAGCGGATCATCGATAGACGCGCTTAGGTCGCGCACGGGGATCTCGAACCGCACCCTTTCCTTGACGTGTATCATCGCCTCCTCGAGCCTCCGCCACTCCCGCATAGGGCAGTCGATGATCGCCTTGGGGTGCGAACGGACGTGGAAGGTGACGTGGCGCATGCGGGACGTGCTGCGGGGGTAGCGCTGGAAGAAGAGCTCCGTAAGCCCGGAGAGAACGGTATGGTTGACGACGCGGTCGCTGTGGAAGTTGGTAAAGTAGCACTTGATGCGCGGGACGTGGGAGATGTCTAGCCCGTTTGTAGCTGCCATGAAACGTTTAATGAGTGAGGGTAAAAAGATGACGGGAAGCTAACGCACAAGATGAGAACCCATGAAACGTCACGTCTTCTAGATCTTCGGCGACTTCGAGGAGGCGCTGGAGGTGGTCGCTCTGGTGCCCGTTATCGCTCCAGAATTGGAGTTTGCGGAGTGACGAGAGGTCGATGGCGGTATGGAGGATATCTATGAGGCCTAGTGGGACGTTCTGTATCGCGAGGGATCGAAGCTTAGGCCGCTTTGCGTTCGGGTCGGGTGGTGGGAAGGGGAGCTGGAGCGTGAACTGGTCGCTGATGTAGACGTTGAGGAGTCGAAGCTCGCGCAGGTCGCGGCTGTTGGAGAACAAGAGGAGGAAGTCGGCGGGTTGGAGGAAGGACGCGTAGATGAGGGACAGGCTCCTGATGTGCGGACGCGAAAAGCTCCTGCAGAGCAGCGCGTTCATGTCGCTGGACCCGTCCCATCTCCGATCGTAGTGCCGGCCGCTCAACGTCACCTTTGTCAGGTTTGAGAGGGAGTCTAGGATCGTGGGTATGACCTCTCTGTCCTGGGAGAGCCAGCTGGTCCGTCCGCGCATGAAATTGTAGATGGTAAGGGTCCGCACGAGATGCGAGACACGGGGGGAGGATGAGATAAGATTGCGGAACTCGATCGAAGGGTTACGCTTGCTCAGCTCGTTTGGTTCGAGGGTCACTCGCTGGAAGAGCAGTTTCTGGGCGCGGGGAAAGAAAGATCGACAGACGAGGGCACACGTCTTGAGCGCCTCCGTGTCATGGGCCAGCTGGTCGATGACCGCGTCTATGAGCTCCTGCGGCAAGAAGTCCATGGCGGCGAAGCTGAGCGAGTCGACAAGCTTCTGTATGGATCAGCTATATAGTGCGATGCGTTGGGGTGTCCAAAGCCTACCTGGAGCCGCGCGCGACGTCTGGGGCGTAAGAGTGGGATGGAAACAAGTGCTACGCCGGTCAATGATGTGATACACCTGGGGTCCTATATGGGGAAAGACTGGAGACACGTCAAATTGCATTAGCCGGCAAATCTCGGCTATAGCGTTGCCTGTCAGTGTGGGCCGTGTGGTTCGTGTACTTACTCGAGAGCTGTCAATGTCAAGACCTCCACGAAGGATGATCACTAATCAATACTGCTCTTAACGGTCAGACAATCTCACCCGCCTTGTCAGATGCCCGGAAACGCTGTATCTCTGCGGTTAAGACGCATGATATCGCTGTATCCTCGCACCTATCGTGTCGTGCGGCGGGAAGCTGCCACGGTACCGGCATAGAGTGGTGCATTATCTCGAAGGCTCTTCTCGTCATGAAGAGAACCTGCTTTGCGAATAGCTACAGCACGGTTGCTGACAGTGCAAGGCGCTATAGTGTAGTGGCATCACATGGGATTCTGAAAAAGATTTCCCATAACCCAGGTTCGACCCCTGGTAGTGCCTGTTAGTTCTCATGCTCTCTTTTTGCACCATTGGCGAGAAAAGTCGTTTGAAGATTGAGGATTGAATTTGCATACAGATTTGTCGCGCACGTACCACGGCGCGTCGTACGGTCGTACACGGCAACATGACAGTCATGCAACTCGGCTGAACAGGATCAAAAGTGACGTCACCGTCAACGTCCTCCTTCCTTTTCCACTTCCGACTTGCTACACTCGATCTCTGAGTTCTCGGAGCACAACGCTCTATCCCTCTCATGACGCGGGATGCACTCGTTCGATGCACGTACCTGTTGCCAGTGAAGCCCAACAATTAGGAGCCGGCCGGCTGCCGCGTCAAAAACATCGACCGCTTATCATTTGATCTGAGTCAGACAATAAGACAGTGCGAGCCACAAAAGTGTGAGCTCGGCATACTACCACAGCCATGTCTCTTCCTCTCTGGGGCGAATATTTCATTCTTCAGCTTGATCCCGTCGAGTCCCTGGAGCTCCTCGACGACGATCCCCTGGTAGAAGCGGAATGTCGGGCTCTCCCTCCTGGCAAGAAGTACCTGGCTTGTTGCCAGAAGGTATGAAAGAATCGGTCCTCCAACGCGATTGCGGCTCACGATTATCTGCAGCAACTCGCCTTACCATTTCCGGGCACTCTTTACCCTCTGAATGTCGCACTAGTATCCCGTGGTTTGACGCCAGGACCCGACGCATACACCCTTGCCGACATGTCGCTTCCCATATCCCCCAACGTGTCCCATCCTAGAGGCCGTACTCCCCTTATTTGCGACCCTCCCCTTCCTTGGTCGGACTGCTATCAATCGACGCTTGCGCTAGTCCCTGTCAGGGTGAAATACCTGACGACGGATGAGCGCGAACGCGGAAAATACTCGCTCATGCCTGAGACACAAGCCGTCGAGATCCATTTTCAAAGCAAGAAAGACGTTGCTTGGCGTCAGAAGCTCATTCGAATGGCCGAGACTGGCGGGACGGACTACGAGCCAGATCCGGAACCCTCTGACGAGGAGCAGATGTCCGACGATGGCGAGTCAGACGATGAAGAAGAGCAAATCGAAGTAATTTCAGGTGATGAAGAGGAGGAAATCGAAGTAGTTGCTGATGAGGCGGAGAAGGGACTGATGGACGAGGTCGGAGATGGTCTCACTCCGGGCGACGGCAACACCGACACAGAGCTAGGGATGGGCAAACGTCCTTTCGTCACGACATGCGACAACCATATCGATGCACCTGGACCGGGGGAAGCTGATGCTGGCAGCCAGGATGTCCATCGACCTTCCGGATCGGCTGATGACTCCCCAACGACTCCCATGAATGGCGCAGACCATCATGACACCGACTCTGAGGGCGCAAGTGACGAAGAATCTCTGCACACGCGATGTGAGTCGATTGACTCCAGGATCGAGGCGATTCGACACCGCTACGACTTCGCACCGGTTGTCGACTTCTGGGTGGATCTGGAGACGTTCCCCGAGAACGAGATCGCCAATCCTTGGGAGTTCTTTGACGAACTCGCGGCTATTGAAAAGTATGCCTTGTCGCTGTCTTTCTCGTTCATTATCTCAGACTTCGTTGACAGGATACACGAACACTACAAAGCCCGGATCGGTGCTAGGAATGAGCGGGCCGTGAAGATGAACCGGGAGCATTTTGACGCTCTGGCCGCTACAAACGCAGGGAGCTCCGTCGTTCGATATTGACATGAATGGCTGGTGGTGCTCAGCTTGTATTGGCGAGCACAATTGCTCGTCTTGCGTTCAGGCTACCTTTCGCACGTAGACCGCAATAGATACGACTGAGGTGTAGCTGACCTGGTATCTTGACTCTGTAGCAGATTGACGTCAAAATAGATCAATTTGACAACGGTCCGACTCCTGCGTCAACCTTTCTATCATGGTATCGAACCAAAATTTGATACTTGTAGTGAATGTGTATAGTGTGTAAGGAGTGTGAATTAGGCTGATATCTAGATAAGTATCCAATTGTTCGGCCATTGCGTATAGGATTGTGTAACTTAGGTATGAGAGGAAACCGACAGGCGCTAACAATTGGATTGAGATTGACAGGTAGAAGCCCAAAGATGTAAGACTCTCACCCTCAAGATGGTCCCTAGCTTCTCCACGGCATGTCCTGCAAAGTCGCTCTGCTCGAAGGCCTCCTTGATTGGGGACAAGGTCCCGAACCTGAAAGGCGCCTCCGATGCCGTACATGGTGGTTTCGAGCCACAAGGCTGCTTGTTCTCCGGTCGAATGGGCTCCACCGGCAAAGTAGCAGCCTTCCTAGGTGCCGGGGGTGGCGCCGTGAATGAGGTCTTCTGTCCTTGCGAGGGCGCAGTCGACGGAGCTTTGCGGGTTTGCTGAATTTTCGACCTCTGTGACTGGGTGTCTGTCTGTTTTGCGAATTCCCGCGCTCCCATCTGCATTTCGATGCGACACTGTCATGATCAATCAGCGGACTGCACCTTGATCAAGATGTTGCTTGATTTCACCTGATGATGCTGCTCGAGAGCGTCTACAAAGTCTTTCAAATAGGTGGGCCTCTCTGGGTCGTGCACTAGATCGACAAATGCCTCCTTCTTTTGCGTACTGCACCGAAGCAGCCTCTGATACTGCATCAGTGTCATGGAATATGCTTTACCACCAAAGCTGGTCCACGCCTTAGTAGGTGGCCCATCGGGCGCGACGAGAGGTAAAGCAATGATCCATTGGGTCTTTCTCATTCTCCTCCAGTCTGGATTGGTGCGAAAGTCCCCCGGACTGTACTCAGTTCCTCTCTGGTACACTTTGACTGCAAAGTCGCGAAATTGCATGGGGAGTTTGGTCTCATCCTGACCTTCAAAGGTGCCCATGGGAAACATCCAGGAGAGGTTCTGATTGCCCGTCCAGCCGCTCGGCTGCTGGGAAATGATGCAAGGACGTGCACCCTTGGTTGCACGATTTGCCACTGATGCAGAAATGGCTGTTATCGCGGCTGTCAGCTTTGTGACGAGCGTTTGAACGTCGTCATCGAGTGTATCGTCGTGAAGAGGCCTCGAGCCAGAGTCGGTGGCCTGTAATGCCAGCTCCCATACAGGGAGTACCAACGACGCTTTGACTTCTGCGATCTGTCGAACAGCAAGCGGGGAAGAAGGAAGTTCTGTGTCCACCACATCCCCTTCCGAGGACAGTTTCGCGTCGGCAACTTCTCCAGCGGCGGGTGAGGGAAGAGGAGGAGCTTTGTCTGATTTCATGACGGCAGAGGCAAACGAGACGGATCTCGTCGAGGCGGCGATGTTCCGGGTATCTTTGGGGATGATGCCCGGAGGGGTCGCACCATTTGTGGTCGAGCTCATGCCAGATGAGTAGGAACGGTGAAGGTCAAACAGGGATGGATGAAGGTAGAATTAGCTGACACGACCTCACTCTGGCAAGCAGTCTTTATAGAATTTGTGACTTGAGAGCCACAATGTTGCACGGCACGACACGCTCAAAAGGGAGCAAGCTCGTGAGGTCGCCGAACATAGATCTGCATGGACTGAATTGGTTCGACAGCAGTATCGGCAATAAAAACAACAGAAGCGCAGCGGTCACCCCACAGCGCCAAAAGAACAACGACTTGAGAGCAGCATTGGCAAGGAGAACAACAACAGATTACCAATCACCCGACGGCGGCTATCGAAAACCGATGAAACACCGATTTGGGAGAGGCTCCCTTCACACAGGAAGGCGCGGGCTCAAAGGAGTGGACACAAATGACCAAAAGAACAAGAAAAGCTCTATATTCGGAACAATAGAGCGGAACAAGTGGTCAAGACAATTGACGGGCACATCAAAGTCCCTGCACGGAAACGTCACTGACAAACAAGGCCATCCGCAGAAGGCACAAGGCGGCATGGGCGTTCCCACGCAATTGTCTCCTTACGTCCACTCCAAGTCCATCCAAATCAATAAAACCAGACCTGTGTGTTCGGAATGCCATCAAACTACAATCATGTCTCTTCCTGAGTGGGGCGAATATTTCATTCTCCAGCTCGATCCCGCCGAGTCCCTCAAAGTTCTCAGTGACGATCCCCTGGTGGAGGAAGCGTATCGAGCTCTTCCTCCTGGCAAGAAGTATCTGGCCTGTTGTCAAGAGGTATGTCATCAGGAGCTCGTTGACGCAATTGTGGCTCAGAGTTGCTTGCAGCGTCTGGCTTTACCAATCCCGGGAACGCTCTTCCCGCTGAGGATCGCACTGGTCTCCCGTGGTCTAACGGCGGGACCCGACACATATACTCTTGCCGACATGTCGCTTCCCATAACCCCCAATGCGTCCCATCCTAGAGGCCGAGCTCCTCTGATTTGTGACCCGCCCCTCCCTTGGTCCGATTGCTATCAATCTACGCTAGCCCTAGTCCCTGTCAGGATCAGATACTTGACGCCAGAGAAACGCAAAAGCGGTAAACATTTGCTCATGCCCACAGACCAAGCCGTCGACATCCAGTTCCAAAACGAGCGCGATGTCTCTTGGCGTCAGAAGCTGATGCGAATGGCTGAAACTGGCGGGACAGATTTCGAGCCAGATCCGGAACCCGATGATGACGAACAGATTTCTGACGATGGAGAGCCATACGACGACGAGCCATACGATGAAGAGGAGGAGCTGGTTGTTGATGAGTCGGAGGCGGTGGACACAGTCGGAGCCGATGTTAGTCCGGCCGATGAAGACACGGACACAGAGCCTAATATGGGCGGACCGCCTGCATTAGTGAACCGCGACAGCGAGAGTGACAGCCTTGGACCAAACCAGCAGGCTGTCGCTAGCCAGATTCCCTCTTCTCCCTCCGTACCAGTAGACAAACTTCCTGCGTCTTCGGTTGCCAGTGCAGACATGAATGGTCCTGATCTCGAGGCCACAAATGCGGACGAAGAGTCTATCCACACGGAGTACCAGTCGATTGATGGCATTGATGAGATTCGGCACCGCCACGATTTCACGCCGGTCGTCCATCACTGGTTTGACTTGGACAAGTTTTCCGGAGTTGAGATTGCTAATCCATGGGAGTTCTTCGAAGAACTTGCGGTCGTTACAAAGTGCTCCATCTTTCATGCCGCTATTGCACACGCACTAACCGTTCAACAGGATACATGAGGATTACAAAGCAAGAATCCGCGCCAAAATTGAACGCACCGATAAGATGAATCAGGAGCACTTCGAGACATTGACCGCGAACGCGGCCAGTGTAAAAAGTCATCCTCGTTCCTTCATCGGTAAATTCACCAGTAGTGCTTTGGCATTCGTGAGATCGATTCCGCGAGTGACGTTCAAGCTACCTTTTGCGCGTAGACCTCCATCCATAGCTGCCTGACTACCTTATTCAATTTGGCATAGTATACTACGCGTCCGTACTCGGGCAGATCATATTAATTCATGATTTCGAATCAGCAAATCAGTCCGGCTGGTTTCAGAGGCCAAACAGTGACAGTATCGGACCGCCGCGATTTACAGTCACGCGTCATGCTCTCCTCTGACCCCCATCATCATCAGTGCACACTCGCATGAAGCACAGTGAGGACCACCAGGCACCGGCACCTAGAACAATACTGACGGTGCTTATTGTTCAAGACGAGACTTAAGACGAGACTCAAACAGCAAGTCTGCGAGCCACAAAGATACTTTCATACACCGTCATGTCTCTTCCTCTCTGGGGCGAATACTTCATACTACAGCTCGATCCCGCCGAGTCCCTCAAACTTCTCAGTGACGATCCCTTGGTAGTGGAGGCATGTCGGGCTCTACCTCCCGGAAAGAAGTATTTGGCATGCTGCCAAAAGGTATGTCGTGACGATCCCTGCGCGCAATTGTGGCTCAGGTTGTTTGCAGCGACTGGCTATACCCTTCCCGGGCACGCTTTACCCGCTGAATATTGCACTAGTCTCGCGTGGACTGACGGCAGGACCCGACGCATACACGCTTGCCGACATGTCGCTTCCGATATTCCCGAATGTGTCCCATCCTAGAGACCGTACTCCTCTCATTTGCGACCCGCCTCTTCCCTGGTCAGATTGCTATCAATCAACGCTTGCGCTAGTCCCTGTCAGGGTGAAATACTTGACTACAGAGGAACGGGAACGCGGGAAATACTCACTCATGCCTAAAAATCAAGCCGTCGAGATCCATTTTCAAAACAAGAAAGACGCTGCTTGGCGTCAGAAGCTCATTCGCATGGTCGAAACTGGCGGTACAGACTACGAGCCAGATCCGGAACCATCTGACGACGAGCAGATCTCCGACGATGGCGAGTCAGACGATGAAGAGGGAGAGGGGGAAGTGGCTGTTGATGAGGCGGAGGAAGTCTTGAACCGCGACAGTCACGCCGAAGCGGGAGAAGGTTCTGACCCTGTTGACGACGAGATGCCTGATGTCGCTGGGGGCACTGTTTCTAGACTTGGAGAGAATGATGCTGGTGGCCATAGATCTCATTCAGCTACCGGACCAGAAGACCAATGCCCGGTATCTCCTATCGACAGTGCAGCACAATTTGACGCCGACGCCGAGGCTGCTCATTCCGATGAAGAGTCCATCCACACGGAGTATGAGTCCATTGACGCTGGGATTGAAGAGCTCCGGCACCGCTACGACTTCACCCCGGTTGTTGATTTCTGGGTGGATCTCGAGAAGTTTTCTGGGGACGAGATCGCTAATCCTTGGGAATTCTTTGACGAACTAGCAGCTGTAACAAAGTACGTCCATCCCCGCCATTTGCTCTTGTACATGCACTTACCACTTAGTAGAATACACGAGGATTACAAGGCAAGAATCTGCGCCAAGATCGAACGCACCGACAAGATGAATCAGGAACACTTCGAGACGTTGACGGCGAAGGCGTCCAGCGGATGTAGTCATCGTCCCTCATTCGTCAGAGAGCTCACGGGTGTCGCTTACGCGTTGGTGAGGTCGATCTCGCGAGTGACAGTCAAGCTACCGTTTCTGCGTAGACCGCCGTCCGTAGCTTCATGATCGCCTGTTTGTGCTTGTAGCGTAGTGACTAGTCCATACTACGCGTCCGTACACGGGCTTCTCAAATATAATCCATTCACATCGGTTTCGGAGTCACCGCGCAGTCTAGGGGTCAGCCAAGCAAGGACAACATCGGGCCGCTCTGGGCCGCTTGCGCGTCGGCCGCGTATTGCAATGACACGTAAGTAATGCTCTCTCTCTCACTGACCATCATCCTCATCAGTGGACGCTCGCTCGAACAATCGGACTGCCAAAACGAAGACAACTCTCCGGCACCAAGAAGAAACATCTGGCCTGTTGCCAACGGGTAAAATTATCGACTCGCAATCGTGGCTTGAACTCCCTTGCATCAGCTAGCCATGGACATCCTGGCACCCTCTGCCCACTCAGCATCGCCCTAGTCTTCCGCGGCTTGATTCTAGGGCCCAACACGTATACTCTCGCCGACATGCCACTACTCATCACCCCAACGTTTCCCATCGTCATTTTGCGAGACGACGTCGATGGACACGCCTTGTTGACATGCCAACGGTCATACAGACAATTGATTTCAGATTCCTGTGACCTTCATGCGCTCCATTTCGCATCCAGACTGGTCATGTCGAGTATGAGTAGAACTGCTGCGATACTCACGATAGAGGGATGAAGGTCGATATCGATATGTTGTTCACGCATGTGAATACAATTGACATACAATCATATAGGCATAGGCATAGATACGCATGACATGTAAGCATATGTGAATACAGAAGGTGATAGGACAGGGCAACATCGAAGACTCGCGGCGACACTTTCAATCCGAGTCAACTTCTTGAATAGTGGACCTCACTCGCTTTGAGCGATGATCGTCGATGGAGCGGTGCTTGGCGACGCGAGGAGGAGGAGTCTGGGGCAAATGGACGGCGCTATTTGCAATAGGTGATACGAGGAGGCAGCCTCCACTGCAGGGAGTATCCTCCCCGTGGTTGGAGGGTGTCTTCGGTAGACAAGGAGAGTAGAGATACTCCTTGGGAAGGTCCGCCTCATTGGTCCACTGTTCGTAGAGATTCATGATAGCCTGCATATCATTGACCACATCCATGGGAAACTGTTCGAAATTCAGCTTTTTCGCCAGTTGGAGCTTGGTCAGCTTGTTGCCGGTGTTCCAAGCCAGGTACCAAGCAGAGAGATGGGTTGGAATTTCCGATAGCTCCTTGTATGGCGCTTGGATGATTTCCGTCCGGTCGGTATGAACCCAGCGTTCTCCGTCACTACTTCGCCCCCACACGTGTCGATGAAATGCGCCTTCCCAGTCGGGAAGCATCACCAGTCTCATAGTCCGGCTCCTCCAAGACGTGTTGGGAAGATACTGAAACGCGTATTGAGTGGAAAGCACATATCACGAACTCTGGAATGTACCTGTAAAGCAGGAAGCATGCGTCTTTCCTTCAATGGTAGCTCGCTGAACGCCTCCATGACTTGGATGTCGCTCGTAGAGGGAAAAGCACCGATGAGGTGCTCGTCAAGCAAAATATGGCAGTTGCGGCACACTGATGAAGACGGTTAGCAAGTAGCGGAGTGGGGAAAAATATTGTTATTACGCTTGACCATATTATGACTCCCGTGAAGACAGAGCGTGCGCGGCTTCTGGCCCCATGCAAACTCTATTGCGGCCAGCTGAAAGGATGTCAATTCGATGCTGCAATCATAAGGGATATTGTTTACATACCGAGTCTGCTTCACCGGCGAGTGCTCGGTCCATGATGTGTGAGATGCACGTGAGCTTCTTGCCCTGGTTTTTGACTCTGCAGAACGCGCAACTATCACCGTACTCCGAAGCGGCAACGACAGCAGCTTTGGCGAGAGCAGGCACAGGCTCCCCATACTGAATCGCCTTCTGAGGAGTCCGCCACACAATCTTGCTGGTCACAGGACGCTCTTCTATACTGGGCGTGTAAGACCTGTCAATGGACAGGACTTTCTTCTTCCGCTTGGCGGCCTGTTTAATTGCCGCGACCTTGGCTTGGGAAGAGGGCTTGGGAGGACGGGGGGTCGAGGGTTTTGTAGAAGGAGTCGCAATACGGGGTCGACGTGGGGTCGTCTCGCAGTAGGTTCTATGGAAGTGACACTTCCTGGGGTGATTTGCCACTGTCATAGTGAAGAGGACGACGAGAGAAGAGGGGTGGCCCCGAAGAGCATGACTTTATAGCATGAACGGGTGGCCCGATCAATTGCCATGAGCCCAGCGAACCGACAAAAGAAGCGGACAAAGGTATAAATCTCAGTTTGGGGGACTCGTCGAGTCCAAATGCAGACTTGTATGTACTATTTTGACGCATTGTTGCACCAAAACAGGACAAAGGCAGCACGATGACTCTCTGAGATCCAAGTAGCGACCCTATAAGGGATTATAGTGTGCTAGTATCTCCGGTCGCCACGACGCAGTCGTACCAAATTGGGCGGACAATAGGCAGCTGTACGATCACCGGCCTTTTCCGCGATGGCAAGCAAACCCAAACAGCACGTGATCGCACCTTTGTTTCGTCAATTCAGGGAACGGCTCTCTTCTCTTACCCCCATCATCTCAACTCCATCTCCTACTGCAATGGCGCCCAACATCGAAAACGTCAACGTGAACAAGGCGTTCAAGGACACCTCAATTATAACATTCTTGTCACCCGACGATATACGGGTTTGCTATATTCTCTTCTTCTTCGTCAGAGCGCTGATGTTCGATTTTGGCTAGCTCGACGGCTATGAGTCCACCTGGGGTCTCAACCGTGGTGATATCAACGCCTATTTTCATCACCCCGCGAATCAGATTCACGGTAAGTGTTGCATTTATGACCTCAGGTCGCCACTCATTGCGTCTAGTTCAAAAACCGCTCAGCAAGGCTCTTACAGAGGGCAAGCTCGTCCTCATCCCCGATGACGATACACTGGCACAGATACGTGCCTTTCAGCAATTCAACCATAAGGTACCCCTTCATAGCAGACAGAACTTTCTTGACGTTCGTTTTCACTCTTTTCTTCTTTGCGTAGCGCTGATGTATCGTTTGGCAGAAACTACCATTTGGAACCTACCAGTATCGACTTCTACCCATGAAGTCAAACGTATCCATCCATTCCAGGAATCCGTCGACCGGCCGTATCACTACTACCAAACCCAAGCTTCACTCCAATCGCGGATTTAAGATATTGGCTGACATTCATCCCCTCTTCGTCCTCGCACACGGCTCCCGCCACGTTTGTCGCCACAAAGATCTATTTGATCCCTCCCTCTACGAACCCCTCATCCGAATCTACGTTCATTGGCCATTCTCGCCCTGCCTACAATTCTACCGCGATGCTGGAGCCTTCAAAGGACAATTTGGGCGGTCCATTCCCATTCAC
Source organism: Strobilurus stephanocystis (assembly GCA_019915075.1). Lineage (NCBI taxonomy): Eukaryota > Fungi > Basidiomycota > Agaricomycetes > Agaricales > Physalacriaceae > Strobilurus > Strobilurus stephanocystis. The sequence goes on from JAHLMI010000018.1 coordinate 659,567, forward strand.
TTTCGAAAGGAGTTTTCCAGGCCTGAACCGGTCGCGATTCCGGAACTCACACACTCTGTGTCGACGTACTCCTCCAGCGATTCGGATTCGGATCGATCCTCGAAACGCTCGCGTCTGTCTTCTGACACGGATGACGAGGAGGTTCCTGACGTTGGGAAGTGGGCGTCGGAGTGTAAACCGGCTGAGTTTCAGTCGTGTGTCGCAGACGAGGATGTTATCGGCTCTTACTCGCTGGAGGTTTCGAGGTCATTGGAAGATGTGATGAAGGCAGCAGAGAATTTCTCCGAGAGGGCGGACACCATACTACCGACCAAACCCAGTTCAAAACGCAAGAGAGCCGCATAGAATAGCATTAGTAGATCGTTAATACACACCCACTCGCATCTTCTTCTTCCTCGCCGGTGAACTCGTTAGAAGGCTTCATACTTGAGTATTGTTGTAGCACGGTAGCGCTCCGTCATGACGAATGACGAAGCTGAGTTGCTTTGGCCGTAGCCATCCAGATTCCGGAGCTCTTACTATCTCCCTGTCGCGGATTGTGTGCATTCTACCTACGGGCCACAACCACGCTGCAGGTGCACAGCACATTCAAGTATTTGTATGTGGAACCCTCCAGATGCAAAATTTAGGCGAGAAATCCGTCGCGTCACGCCCGCGCATTGCAGCTCTTCGAGTGGATGGATTCTGAGGGATGCGTCGGAGCGAGTCACGTCGGAGATAATGCCATGCCCCTCGTTTCGAGCACGGCGAGATCGTCAGTCGAAGTTCAAGTTCTTCCATTCCTTCTCACCCCGTTAACAGTTATTCTAATAAAAGGCTCCCTAGCACTCCCCATGTCCTACCGCAATCTGCACCACCTCCGAATCTCCGATCATGCGTCCGAATCTTCCTCCACACCACTGCCAGCCTCACTCCCATCCCCATCTCCGGGGTGATCAAACTTTCATACGCCCCACACCCATACCCCACGGATGAGGTGACGTGGAACGTGTCCAGCGGAATCGTGCGCAAGTTCGTCAATCAGAGGGCACAGGGGTATACGGTCTATTGACATCGCTGTCCTTCGCTTCGGGCGGCAAATATTTGCTGGTCTCGACTATCTCGGTAGACTTATGATTAGGGAGTGAGACGGTCTTCTCCTCGTCGACGTCCGTTGCCTACGTATGATTGGCAGCTGTCTTTCTCGAAGGAAAAGCAACACTCACCTCGGTCTGCTCCTTTTTGGCCTTTTCACCCTTGACCTTCTTCTCTTTCCTCCGTCTCTCGGGCTTCACGTCCTTTTCCTCGTTCTTGATCTCATTCACCTCCCTTTTTCTTTTCTTCTTCGTCGGAACGACCTCCCTATTCCTATTCGTGGGTTCCTCCACCTTCCTCTTGTCGTCCTTCGTATCATCACGTGTAAGCCGCTGCGCATCCTTCTCCGCCTCGAGCCTGGCCGCAGCATCTCTCCTGCTCGAACTATCAGAATACACGCGAGCCTCTGCAATCTTCGCTGCACGCTGAGACTCGTCCAACTCGACAAGTGTAGCACTGGATTTGGCCTTTCTTGCTGTCGGCTTCGGCTTCGGTGGTGTTGGCTTCGGCTTCGGTTTCGCATCGGACTCGGTATTCGAGGCGAGCGGCACCAGCATAGGTGGCTCAAGCTCGGCCAATGTTGCACGTGTGTGTTTGACCTGGGTAACAGTCAGCCTACAATCGAACTTCAATAGAGAATGTATGCACTGGTTTTGGAACACGTGTCGAGCATCGTACTGGGATGCCCTCCTAGCGTATTGTCAGTAGAACTCGAGACAAGCTCTCAAGAAATTGGCTTACCACTTCCTCTTTAGTTGCGGCGCGATCTTCGGGCGGCGTTGGTATCTCAGCCTGAAACACATCGGGCGTTAGCTAGATGTTAACGGTCTAGATACAACACAAAGCTTCACCTAGGACTTCTGCGTGGAACGACGAGGGCCGAGAACCGGAGCCACGGTCGCAGGAGGCCCCGGCGACAGTCGTGGTCGCGAGGCTCCATTTGTAGCTGGGATTTGCCTAGATATACTCGACGGTCAGTCAGGTAACATGCAGTGCAAACAGCATGCGCACGAGATCTAGAGCAAGTGTCTTCCCCTTCTTCCGCATCTTCTGCATGCTTCGTGAGTAACAAGCGTGGCTCAAGAGATTCATGGACGCACCTCTTGTCTCTCCGCAACCTTCTCAACCACCGAGTCCTTCTTCACGTCCTCCCCGCCATCCTCCTGTTTCACCTTCATCTTGACCCGATAGCTCTTCCTTCCATCGCGCGTCGTGACCCACACGCGCCCATCCTCCCCTCCTCCTCCTCCTTCACTTCTTCCATTTTTGCAATATCCAAGGCATCAGCACTGAAGATGACGGACGGATAATCAACGTCGGAGTCGAGGTAAACGGAAGGCGCGACCCACTCCCGGGTATCGGTCTCCTCCCTCCGCACGATGATCTCGTCATTGGGATCACCGTCGTCGCTATCGTCGGTGACAGCAGGAACGGAGGCTGGAGCGGCGTCCCTAGACGACTTTTCACTGCCGTGTCGAGCAGTAATAAGGCGCGGCTTGGCGTCTTTTTCTCGAGCATCGGCGGGGTTCTTCCGAGGAAACAGAAATACTCGTCCGTTCCGCGTTTCTTGTGCGTGTCTCTGTATCCTGCATCAGCGTTAGCACGGCCACACGCCGCATACAGCGCTCACCATTGTCATGTCCGGCGAAGACTCGCGCGACGAATCCGGCTTCGTCTTCAACACAACACCTAGATATACCAGATCAGTATGCCATCCTGCACAGAAACTCGCGACGCGCGTACGCAGAATGGAGCACCAACATTACGCACCGCCACCTCTGCATGAGCGAAGATACTCGTTGCATCGTCAGTCTCCCGCTCGGTCTCCGGGATAATGGTTGGGCTCATCCTACGGCAAGCCATCGTAAGGAGTTGGCTTTCGGTGCCTACTACGCCTAGAACGAAAGACGGTGCTTCCAAATCTTCAGTGCAGAACGAATGTGATGAACATTGAGGAGAATCTTGCTATTGGGGCAGATTACCAAGCTCGAACATCTGCTCGCATATTGTCGAGTTGACATGCGCGAGGCACGAGCGTGAGGCAACTTGAGGTCTTCGATCGGACCGGTGATGCGGTCATTCGCTTTTCTCTTTCCGACCGCCATCACTGATCATCGTCCGACACCGAAGCCGCGCTCACGACAGTCTCGAGCGCGCACACAGTCGCTCTGGCTCGTTTTTTTTCCACTTTTTGCACTCTTTTCAAACCAGATTCCGCCCGACTGGGAGACCGAACCTGTTTGCTCGAACTCACATTAGCATTGGATTGCTCTGACGAACACTTCTAGATCCTATCCAGCTCTTGTTAGAGGTTACGCACCCGCCCTCTTAGCTGACCACGGATCCCAGGAAATTAGTCGGGGCCCAAGGGCTCTCCGAGCCTTTCCCCATCCCCTGTAGCTCAAGTTATAGCAAGCAGAAGTCACTCGACAGCTTCCAGGAAAGCTAATTGTCTCATAGATCTTCTACTCATCAAAGCATCGAGGTCTAGTACGAAGACTGTATGCTGATTGTATCATTTTGGTATCCTTCCTCTTTGCATCCCGCCCCAAGCACGGACCAAGGCAGTTTGATCGCCGGATGGCCACAAGCGAGGCATGCCGATCCATATTCTCCGATCCTTTCCGTCCGCATCTTCCACGAATCTTCCACTCATTGCCTCACTCTGTGTTACGGAAAGCTCGCCTCTCATCGATAACTTCAGGACTTGCTCCGCGGGATTGTGTTCCACGATGGTCGCGTGGCATTTGCTCCGCTGTGAACGCATAGCGCATATCGGACCAGTCGATCGTGGTACCCCTTGCAGTTCCTTTGGCACACACATAGATTCAGCAACGAGGCGTCGCTGACCGAGGATCGTCAGTTCGATGGGACCGGATGATGACTGCCTCGTGCTAGCAGTGCAGCCATCGCGGCAAACCTTGTCATGCTGTCGACCCCCGAAGTGATGGATCGGCCTTCTTATACTCGGCACGGCAAACGGTGAGCGAGACGATAGCCTTGTATCGAGGTGCATACGAAAGCGAAGCTGACGATTCTCTGAGATCCGGTTGATCTTTGAACCACGATGATGGGAACATTTGACAGTTGACAGGTGGCAAAACGACGCGTTAACGCGACGACGGGCAATCGGCACCTCCGTATGTCAATTCACGCGAGGTAAAGCACTCTTCTGTTGACTTCGCGCAACATCAGACTGCTTCTTGTGACCAACTGGACACGCTTTGCGATGTTCTCGGGGCGACGGAATCGCCACTCGGCCACACGATCCATGGGGGCTTCATACAGGATGTCGTGAGTGAGAACATTGGCATCTGCAGGAACACATCATGTGATGGAGTGCTGACATATAAGACTGACCGCTGACTGGAAAGGAGCAGAACGTCTTCGAAGTCTCTCCGACACCATGGCTTTCCTTGCCACTGGGGGAGTTGACCTGTCCAACCACGAAGATGGCTTCTTCTATGGTAAGATGGTTCACTCGCGGTCGAGTGCGAGCTAGTCTCATCGGACCTTCGTCACGCAGGATACGTTATTTCCACAATGTGCGCAACGATTGCTTCCACTCGAACGGTACCGGTCGTGAACATGTCACAGTCTTCTCGGAGTGTCGATCATGCAAGGATGGATCTACCTGAACACAAACTTGGATGGCTGGCCTATGCGCCTCCTCGTGAGTTTATTAATCGCTCTCCCTGTTCGTGTACTCATCTATGTCGTCGCTGTCATAGGTTACGAGCCTTGTGTGAGCCTCATTCGCCAATCTTGCCACTAGCACCTTCTCATTTCATCCGCAGATGTATGGACATCGCCTCCACTTGTCTCACCACCCAGGTCATGCACCTCTACTTTGTGTGTAGGCTTCTTTCCGGATCTCCTGACTACTGACCGCGCTTGACGATTCAGATCCAAAATTTCGGTAATATGCAGATCCTTCTGACGGAACCATTGTGCGTGACCGTTCGAGCTCACGGGGATTTCATCTCTAACGCCTAGCGGTAGTCTCCTCAACATGGAGCTTTTACTCACGATTGTTATTGTCTTTATGTGAGCTAGCATCTTGCGTCACAGGACGTGCGAGAGCTCACACGATACAGCGTCGAGGTGTACTTTGCGTCCAAAGTATACAAGTGTGAGTTCCTCTTCACTCTTCAATTCCTTACGGCACTCGATGCTGATCGGTCTCTTCGCAGTCAACCGCAAGAACCGGATCGTTCCGGGACTGATTGTACGGACTCTTGGTCACCGCACGCTCGCAGTCTCTGATGCCAGATGATCAGCTCTTCTTTGCACTTGCGAGTCTCGGTTCGTTGAGATTCAAATTCAGATATTCCCATCCTATTGATATTGTGTTCGCTCAGCCATCGGCCTGAGTACGTGTACTTTCGTCATCATCATCGTCTACGCGCTCATTTTACCTTGCTGTAGCTGCGCTGATTGACTTGACATTGAACCCCAGCGTCGAGCTCTTCCACACGAAGCGTAAGGAGGTTGTTGGACGTCTCCTTCGTTCAACAGAACTCGTACTGATCTCACGCAGCTGGAAGCAACCTTACTCTCGGCAACGTCGGCGGTCGCCGACATTCTCATCACTCTTTCCCTCTCCATCCGTCTTTCACGCTCCAAGACGGGAGTGAGAAGGTAAGTTTCACTTTGCTGTCACGCGTTATAGGTCCTAATTGGGCTACACCAGAACGGATGGCGTGCTTCATAAGTTATCGACGTACACGATATCTAGAGGAATTCTTGTCGCTGTTGCGCAGACGATGATCGTCATACTCTTCCCCGTGGATCAACAGAAACAGAGCTGGTAATTGTGCTGCTACGATTGCAACTACCTGCTGCTGACGTTCCGTCATAGGATGCCGATTCATCTGTGTATGAACAAGCTCTATGTCATTACCCTGAGTGCGCGTTCATCCACACTCGCCTTGCATTGCGTGCTGAACTCCCCAATCATCTAGTTGCCTAGTGAGTGCATCGCTGAATGAGGATTACGCGAGAAACTGAGGAACGGACCACGCGTAGTCTTAACGCACGGCCGAACCTTCGCCGGCGGTTGGACGCAGAGGTCACCGACACAATGTTCAATACTTCGTTGAGGTCGCCTTGTCCTGATGACGTCGATGCTTCCGAGTCCAGTTTTAGGCGTACGACGATCAATCTCCCTCTTCCCGAAAGCATCTACACCCCGGTTCGTACTGCTTGCCGGCCGTCAAACTACCGGCTTACTGACGTCGATGGTGATAGAGCCGCCGTTCACAGAGTGATAAATCCGATCTCACTGTCATTGACTCGCCCGTCGGCCATCACCAGCTACAAGTGTGAACTTGTACTTTTCATCGGATACTAGTGATCATGCTGGTCGGCGGAATACGAATCCCGTTATTGCTTGTATAGGTCGACATCACAACGTGTTACATATATAGTCTAAGGTTAATACATACAACTGTAATCAGGTTATCGAGATTGATGGCAGGAGTTGACGGGTACGAGTACAAGTTTAGATGATGAAAAACACACGAAGGTACTGCTTTCCCATGCACACAGGCGCTCCATGAACTCGTAAGGCAGCTCACTTCGTGTCTCTAGTCATTGCCTCAACATCCCTCCAGCTCTTCAACAGGGTTCTGGTGACATTGTCGAAGCCTTTACTCCCGACTTCAGCGTTCCCATACTCTGTGACACCCTTCACGAGTTCCTCCGCTGTACGCCTATCTGCCGGTACGAAGGGCTGGTTCCAAGCCGAGAATACAAAGCGCGATGGCTCGAGGGGAGGATTAGCAGTGATCTCCTGGAGATCGCGCTGAATGGCTAGACAGAACTGGTCGAGATCAAGGTCATTGCCGTCGTAGTTGAAGGGGTTCTCACTGTCCGTCGGCGGTAAGCATAATGTCATCAGGAAGGAAGGGGAGTTGGTACGAACATCTCATTCCCGATCTCCAAAAGTCCCAGCAGTAGGAAGGCCGAAAACGCGGTGCCCGGGATTGTGAGGTAATGGAAGCTGTCGAACAGTTGGAACTGGATATCTGTGAGGATCGATTGACCTATGATGAACAAAAGAGCCCACCGGAAGGAGGAACAGGTAGATCCAGACCGACATACGTAAATGCGCTTGGTATGCGAAGGGAAGCGGGTTGTTGGCAATGCGCTCCAGAGCATGTAACGTGTCGTGAAGGTATGTGATACAGTCAACCACACTGCCAGCGATGGACCCGGCCAACAGTCCTTCACGCAACAGGTCTAGACGGTATGTTAATGTCACGATCCGAAATGAGCACGAAGGTACGGCGTACATGCAACGTAGCTGGAGAGGTGGCTGGTGATTTCCAAGGGTACGTTACTTTCACCCACAATTGGGTCAATCTTTCGTCCCAAGGCGTCGCGCCTCTCCCCCTCGAGGACACTCTTCTTGTCGCCGGTGACTCTCTTCCACATCCACTTGAATATGAGGAGGAACGGAAAGTAGTCGTATACAGTGGTACGCGGGGGATTGAATGCCGGTTTGAGAGGACGGTGCGTTTGAACGACGGCAAGGGCTTTTTCGGGATCGAACGTTTTGCTCCGCGGTGCGCTATGAGTCAGACTCCAAAGCGACAGTGCAGGTGATTCCGGCTCCTTGATCAGCATAGATACATCTGTGGATGTGGATGTGGACGAGAACGAGAGAGCATGCTTCGGCTGAAGCGGGTGCTCGCCGTCCTCGGACGCCTCCCAAAGAGGCAGCATCTCGTTAACGGCGGCGTCGGCGATGGCGTAATGGGGGAGAAAACATATCAGTGGGTAGAGGTCTTGATAGTAGACACCATTTTCGCCACGAAGAAAGTGCTGTGGGAGAGCAATCAGTCCATGAACACAATGTCTGATCCTGGACACCGCACCTTGACGGACACTGAGAAAGCCTGAATGACGTTGATCATGCTTTTCTTCTCGATGATGTTCTGGAGACTGCTTTGCTGGCTTGTTCCTTTGCGAGAGCGCTCTACCGGAACATGAATCCAGAGCTGATCATGAGTTAGTAACGGTGCCCGAATCGATAGAAGGCAAGTCTGTCATACCAGTTGGGCTAGGTTTCTCGAGTTAGCAATGATCTTTGTCCACAATTTGTCACCTTCTTGGTACCTGACTACCGGTCAGATACGGTGCGGAGAATGACGAGAAAACCAACCGCTCATAGGCCGAGGATGTTCTGAACGAGATGACCAGTCCCAGGACGGTACCCAATACCGTCATAAGCTGGGGGTTTATAGCAAGCGAGTGAGGTGTCCGAGTAGACACAAAGGTCACCACTGAGAGTGTACATCAGTTTCGACAGGCAAGCAACAGAGTCGAGAGCAATCAGTGCTCACCAGTAGCGATAGCAGTGTAGAAAGTGACTCCCGGCCAGATGTCATTGATGATTGTTGCGCGCAATTTCTCCTTCGTCCACTTCCCTCGAAACATAGGATTGGCAGTTGGCATTGCTATGAACGTTCACTGAGGGGTAGCATCAAAATCAGAAGGGGAAATCTATGCCCTGACTCACGAAAGAGTGATACTGAGGCAGAGATATGCTGAGACTCGGAAGGCTACGTCCTCAAGAGCGAGCTATAAGTACCTGAGGATGTGCAATAGGAGTGTTAGGCCATTCATATGATAGATAGAACCAATAGAGAATGAAACAAACACGAATGTATGTGAGCTCTCGAGCCATACCCGTTCCATGACATACGCGAATAATTTCGTAGAGACGACAAGATCGAGAAAGTCAAGACCCGGGATCTCTGGAAGTGAGCGCGTATAGAGTCCATGAGTATATCAGAATACATTCGTGAGTGCCAGAGTAGAATGTTTACGACTCTAGGCATATCATCGATGCCAAAGTTTGCGGGTGGGGCATGTATGACATTGCACGGCTGGCGATCCGGAGGTGCTTAGATTATAGATAGCTACGTCGCTTCATCGTGTGCGGCATTGTGCGGCACCAAGGGTATGAGCCAGGTATGAGCTCTCGTCCCTGAGGTATTCAACAGTGGGCGCCGTTTTGCTGATGAGGGTTCAACATGGGATTTTGCGACGTCAAGATATGACGGAAACAAAATCTGGGAAGGCTGATATCAGGATTGCCGATGTGATTGCCGGCTTGATATCGTAAGGTTGGTTCCTAGCCTCGTGTTCGCAAAGTCCACAAGGTAATCCATAATCCAAGCTAAGTATCGCGATCGAGATCTCAATGCGCGTCCGGAAAGGACCTGGCATGATTGGCATGCTGTCCCCAGGTATGTGGTCAATTGATCGTATTTTTGCTCATTCAAAGTCAAATCGGAGCCACTCCTGCTGAACGAACTCGCAGTGTCCGAGGTCCGGGAAAGGGGTCCGTGATAAGTTGAACTATACGAGTACGTTGCAACTCCGAACAGTCTTTCAAAGGCGCCGACCGACTTCCGACCTAGCTCAATGCCTTGTCCCAGGCAAGCGCCGCAGTGTGCGATCAAGCCTGCATATGAAAATGTATGACATTCTTACTCTCGACACGCCCCAGTTGTTCTACAAGGAGCTGTAACACGGCGTCCGAAATCAGTCCGACTTCACTTGATGGGCAGCATCAACGTCTTTCAGATCACCGCGCTGCGCGTGTGGAGTTCGTCGAGGCGAGGCCTTCATGCCCATAGTTTGAACATCGGAAGGGAAACCTAACAGAGAAGAACCCCATCTCCAAATTTAGAGGGTAGTGGACTGTGATAGCAAGCACGGCGACGTTATCCAGGTATGTCGAGATGATCATCATCATCACTACTGGTCTCGGTTACCTCCGTGGAAGGAAACGTCGCTCTCCGACACCTCAACGCAGGCCAAGACTCCGGCCGACCCAACTTTGCCGCGGATGCGCTGTTTTGCCCCCTTTGGGCTGCGCTCAACTTTCACATACGCCAGCACTGAGCGATCGTTAAAGTGCCAATAATCATATTTCACCTGGACCTTCCACTTCTATCATGGTTTGTATACGATACAGCGTTCGATGTCCTGATTGGCGATCTCTACCCCGACCAAAAGTCCGAGTTGGAGTACGGTTAACGGGGCAAGACGCTGGAGCTCGATGTTCCAGTGACGCAGGGTGTTGAATTGTTGCGGCGGGCTCGAGAGCTGCTTCACGAGGAGCAGGAGAGAGGTATGCCGGTGACGAGTACAGATCGAAGGTGTGAGGCTTCGTGATTGTCTTCCCGCGGAGCCTAACTCGAATTGCAACGCCACCGCGGTATCAACATCAAGGTACCGATGAGAGCACATGTTTACCGGATACTGACACGACTATTCCTGGAAAACGTTTGATAGTCTGCAGGGGCAGAGCGCTGAGCGGACAGTCGCTGGTGACTCCGCCATTGCAGCACAAATAATGCTCATTCAATCCTCCGCAGCATATAGAGTGGTTGATGTTCAATCTCCTACTCATGTAAGTACCTCGGCACCGTCGACATTGTGTCTGAATCAGATCAGGTAGAGTCTCGCCACTTTCGCCGAAGTGACACGAACGTTCAAGGATCGTTCACAGGCGTTGTGGGCCAAACCATCGGTGTCATGTAATACCGGGCCTGGAAGTCTGTGATCTGTCGACATTAGAGCCATGGTTGAATAAACGATGATTCATGAAATGATGGTCGTTTGAGATTGGTCTCAGATCACGACGCGTCAAGCGTTTGGCAATAGCATTGCACTTAAATAAATGGTATACAATATTCCAGACAGAGACACTACTTGCTACAGAGCTGCGCGTTTTCGTTTTGTGCGTGGACGTGATTGTGTTGCCGGATCCCTCCCGGACGATTTCTGCCCATTCAACACATCCTTCACCGACCTAGAGATCTCCGACGCGTATGTCCCAATCTGGTTCTCGTTTGTCACAGCGGTCTCGAACGACGCGTCATCACATTCGTTCGCCCATTTAGCGACGTCCGGCTCATCGTAGTCGGTATCAGAAGACGACAACCTCGACCGCTTTGACGAACGATTCGACTCATCGGAGTCACCGCTTGAGTGCGACGACGACGACGACGATGATGAGCTGGAGCAGGATGTGGCTCCAGAAAGTGAGAAGTGTTTGCGATGCATGTACGGTATGCACCGGCCAAATTGTCCCTCGAAGGCTCCATCGAAGAATTCGAGGGGAACCAAATTGTGCCAGGCAGTGTACATCACGTCGAGGTTGGCGAATACGTCCTCGGGGAAGAGCTTGTACTTGAGACCAACGGTGTGGCAGCCATGCGCAAGAACGAGCAGTGGGTGTGCGTCGGAGGTAGCGAGAATTATAGAGTGGCCGGGTACTCGTTTTCTAAGGGAGGAGACTTTGCCGGTGTCGGGGTGTCGGAGGTAAAGGGAGATGGAGCGATCTAAAGACACGACTCGATACTCGTAGGTTTGAGGAGGGAAGATCTGGATGTCGATTGATGAGTATCCAACGACGCAGCGAAAAAGTAGGCATACCTCGTTGAAACGTTTTCTTTGATTCAGAGGACACTGTTTGCGATTTCTATCATGCATATCGCGAAGACGTCCGATCAACGAGTCTGACGGCAGGAGAGCAACGCGTTGGGATATGATGGCGGCTCTGAGTGATGGTTGAACTGTTCGTGATGTTACGTCTACGAAGAGCGAGGAGGCTAGGAGGCGCTTACGTCGGAGGTGATTGCAGGTCTGCTCCAGAAAGACGTTCAGCTGCCCTCGTTGAAGACCCCAGCAGTATTCATAACGGTCGATCTGCAATAAGCGATGAGTAGTCTTATATCCAGGGAACAGAGGAAACTTGCCATGGATGCCTTGCTTGAGACGAGAGGCATCTCTGAAGACTCCCCAAATACGCGCCTAGTGCTCAAGCACTCTAGTGGTACTGCCATTTCTCAATTGTTCGGAGGGAGGACGATGGTGGTGGTAAAGGTGAGGGTCAGAAAGGTGCGAGCCAAATCAGGACCGAACAATGGTGCGGCCACGTGACTCTGCTTGTATCTGTTTCCACCCAAAATGATTTGTCAGTTGTCCAACCCTGCATCCTTCGATAAACGACCGCTTTTGGTTCCGAGCCACTAGTGTGCATATGCCACCACTCACTGGGTGGCGTCTTTGTCTGCCGAATGCGGATGGTAATTGACGACCAAGCGCCCCTCCATTGTTCTCTTGCAGTGACTCGTAATTGAACTGGATAAATCGGGTCTCTGGTACATAAGCCTCCAATGTCGCCTTCCCGGGAGAAAGAAACTTTTCCGTCATTGCTCTTCTTGGCGCCGGCGCCATCTCAATGTCCACCTCCGGATTGCGACGCTCCCGTCGCGTCGATGCCCCTCCCAACTATCTTGAAGCGTCCTCCTCTCCATCAGGCACTGAACCTCTTCCGGCACCTCCTCACGACGAGGAACAAAGTTACGACCCCTCCGATGATGAAAGTCTCGCGTCTGAGGACGACGCTGACGATCCAAGCCCACGACGGAATATACGACATGGAGAAAAACCCACTAAGAAGACACGTAAAGCGGTTAATGCCGTTTCCTACCTCAAGAATGCATGTGCGTTGTGCAGGGAGGTTGATCCTGCCGCCGACAACATCGACAAGGGTGGCGTGACTGTCATGGCTCATTTGGTGGATCACTGTGAATCGAAGCATAGGATCAAGGTGCGTGGAGACGTTGACATTTCCATAGTGCGGCTCGACGCTGATATTCTCGCAGATTCGCATCCTAGAATGGTATTGGAATATGTTGAAGGGGACGTATAACCTCAACTCGCGCTACAATCTGCTCTTACGTGCGTACATCAACTGTGTCACCATGTAACATAGCCTGAGTGCTTTTTCCTCCATAGTCTGCCGCAACTGTCACTACTATTTGGACGAAGCTCATGTGGTCATCATACCGTCACACACTGATATCAAGAAGCTGCAGCGTTTCGGTGCTTCAACCCAGTCGGCTCGCGACGTGAGCGCTCATTTCCTATGATAGGCGCCTTCACCCATTCAACAATGCCTGTCTCAGCCGGATTAAACTTCACGTGAATCCATTCAACGTTGCGTGGAAGGCCGGGAAACATTTGTCTGTACTGGACATAGACGAGATAACCCGCACACCCTCCCTTCGGATTGATCTTCGAATCCTCGTGGACTTGTTTCAGTCGTGGCTCAATGCAGACGGTGTCCCCATAGGCCGTTTGGACAATTCCAGAGCCGCAGGGAAGCGCAGCCGTGATCGTGACTCACCTTGCGAGGAGGCTACAGAGCGCCAAAAACGCCAGAAGGTGCGCTCTGATGCTGCAGCCTCCCGGTCTTCATAAGGGCTGGATCCTTACTGTCAACTATTGTACGACATACAATTGGCTCTGTTGTAACGTACCCACTGTCCTTACCTACTCACCTTGATGTACATTGACGCTCCTTACCTACCTGTGATAAAGGATGTTATGTGCCTGTGTTCGATGAGACAGAAGCAGTTGTGCAGACGGTAGACTATCGCACAACATTGATCGACGTACGTTCCGTTGAAGCCTCGAGAAGATACAACGAGCAACGCACGAACGATGGGGAAAATATTTCGCGCAGAGTCAAAGATACAACAATTTGTGTCTAATCACTCAGTGCTGCTAAATTTCTTCTTACCTGGCAAGTTGATAGGTGGATGCTTCTCCTCGTCGACGTCGACGACGGTGACTGCAACGTCAGCGACGACAGTAGTATCTGCCGGTGCAGAGGGACAGGAGCCGAGGGCGGAGGCGCAGGTGCAGGTACGACGGCTTGAGCAAGGTCGTTGGCGCAAATCTCAGTTGAGATCTAAGACTGATGTGCTCTTGAATACCGAGACAAATGGAGATAAAATATGCAAAGTGGTGATACAGCGTACATATTACAGACATGGTGGCAAACGTGGGATTGGACCGCCTCAATTGTCACGAAAATAAGGTCCTAACCGAACTCTAGTGCTCGTGATCGGCAGCCGGCGAATGGGGTCAGGACTACTAGCGAGCTGGCATGCTGGACTGATATGTACGATGATTGCGTCGCGTGAGTCTGGGACGGTGGAAGTAACTGTGGTGGGAGTGTCGGTCCCGTCATAAGTGGTGAACGACGGCAAACCGTTACGCGCAGGCAAGAACCCGTCTGGGAGATGGTATGGGCGACTGGCTTCCTCACTTGGTCGTGGCGTGGCGAGCAAGTGAACCGGATCGTTTACGATTTCAGTGGTTGCCTTGACAGTGAGCGTCGTGCCACGACATGCTTGCACCAGATCGCCCGAGAAGCGGGGCGGTTGTCTCGTAAGTATGGTAAGTCGCCGCGCTGAAGGCGTGTCGAAGAATCTCTTTGGAAGGGGAGGGGTAGATAGGGTATCACTGCGTCCTGGCACAGAGCTGTCGCCAAGAAAGCGTGTGGATTGTGCGACGTTGTGGCAGGGCCGCGCGAAGATTGCTGCGAAAAAATAGTCAGCGTATTGCGGAAAGACGTGGATGAGATTACTCTTACGTTGGGCCGCTTGAGGAGGGAAGGAGACTGCCTGAGCGCATATTGGTTCTGAGTTTTCGACCACGCTCGCAGCCGAGCCGATGGATGACAGCGAAGATTTGCGATGGGTTCTTCTGCGCATGGCGCTCATACTACGAGCGAAGTACGAACGTCTGGTGATGGTGAGGGTTTCGACGTCAGACATGATGATAAGAATGCCGATGTGGTAAGGATGTCGATGTCGATGGGATGAGGATGTCGAAGTGGGTCGAGGTTAGGATTCCACGATGATAGCCGGAAGATCTTATAGTTTGAGAATAGGGGTACCCAAAATGACCGTGTGAGACACGGCTCCTTCTTGGACGGCGCATGGATGATCAAAGAGACTAGAGGGGTCTGGTGCAAGACAAAGACCTGTTCGTCAAGATGATGGATAATCGTTCTGCAAGCAATCACTCCTACTTATGACTGTCCTAAGCGTGGGGATGTGGTCAAAGGGGCAATGCCTGTGCACCGTTCAAATGGTTTTGGGTCACAGAACTCACAAAGCCTGTATCGACGTATTCGTCCAGAAATGTGGACTCGGAGACGTCACCGAAACGTTAGTTCCTGTCCTTCGACACTGGGGATGAGGAAGAAGCTCTCGACGTCGGAAAGAGGCTATCAGAGTGTAAGCGGACTGAGTTTCACTCTTGTATCGTGAACGAGGAAGTTATCGGCTTGTCAAAGCGCTGGAGGATGTGGTCATGAAGACGATAGAGAGTCTCTCTGACAGGGCTCCCACTGAAGCAGCCAAACTCAGTCCGAAACGAACGAGAGCAGCATAGTAGAATAGCACTAGTTAACCATCATACAGGCTGAGTACTCCGCGTGCGTGGGGTTCGTCGTTGCTGGACTCATCGTGATGTGCCCGAGCGCTTCCTCCAGTGGACCTCATCGCATCCCCACTTTCGGTGTGCCAATGCGGGTTCGATTCGTATGAAAGGACGGCGCCTGAGGAGCTGTAGCGCAAGGAGGGTCAACGTACTGCCGAGGGCGACGCTTGCGATATATTCACAACGTCAAGGAAAGCATGACTACCCTCATGGCAAGGAAACTAACATTAGAATGCTTGCTTGAGAGACACGCGTCCTGTCCTGGAGAGGAGAGAACTTGACCATTGTCGGAAATATAAGTACATGGCGTGAGAAGTAACGAGGGCTGCGTACCGAGCGTTCAATGTGCGATAGCATTGGCGTACACCTGGAAAACTGATCAGCAAAATACACCGGAGACGGGAGAACAAATCGTAAACCCACCTGTTATCTACTCGTCTCCGAAACTTCTCGGCTCGCGAGGAGCGCGTTCATGAGCTACGTGCTCACCAGCCATAAAACCTTTCGTGGTTTTGCATACGGCATCGCTTTGGATGTGTTGAGCTCGCCATTAGGGTCAGACGCGGCATCGCTGGCCTCGACCTCGAAGAGAATGACGCGAGGGTTCGCGAGCACGCGATAGCTCAAGGTGGGACTCGAACAGCGCGAAACAGGCGATGGGATGGGATCAATGGCTGTGAGAGGCCTACTAAGCCCAGCATCGTCATCAGTCCAAATCGGAATGGACGGCGAAGAGATAGACGTACAGTAGGGAGTAGCAAGGGCACCGGGGCAAGTGTTATCGGCATTGAGTGACGACGCCGACGTTGATCTTTTGGGCAGCACTAGTGTACGGTGTGAATCGCTGCTACAACGCGGTCGACGTCACACGAAGATCATTAGCGAGGAGGTTGAAGGACGCACCATATGGCAGAGAATTGTTCGACTTTAGACAGAAGTTCTCCCGTGGCGCGCTGGGTGATACAAGTCGATGGCGGCCTGCCCACTGGTCTCGCTGCAGGCATAGTAAACGACGACGAGCACGAAATTGGTTGTGGGGCAGGCAATGGTCGAAGATATCGTCAGAGTCTCGCCAGCTGCGTGCAGCTAGGGCAGTGTGGACGGTCAAACAGCCATCAGCTCGGCATCGTACGAATCCTGGCGCGTCGATATAAGTAGATGACGGATGAGAAAAGCAAAGAGCGGATTGCGGCCCGCATATCCGGTTATCAAATTGGGCGGCAAGCAGTCTCACAGCCACTGATGCTTTCTGTATGTGCGTGGGCTGGCAAGTCTTTGCAACTTTCGAACGACACAAAGTGCTTGCAAGTAGTAATGACGAGGAGAAGTTGGATGGTCACGACATATATGTAGAGACAATTCCACGGCGAGTATGCTACTTTGATGGAAAGATTTACTGGCTCTACGGCACGAGCGTGTATCGTGCCCCTAATCATCGAAGTCGTAAGAAAACTGTTGGCGCGGACACGACACGCGCGAAAAGGCCATCACGATCCTCGGCCGACAGTGCAGGTACCCCGGGCACCGATACCATCTCAGCGGGCGTCAATAACGCCCCTCCTACGCGTGTCAACACCTAGAATCTGGTGTCGTGTGAGAGCGCGTTGATACACGCTCACGATAATTGCTCACCATGACAATCTGCTTCAGACTCTCGGCCGTCTCGCCACGGAACTCTTTGATCTCCGTATGCATGGCCTCCGTCTTCAGGAGAAGAGTGTTGTTGAGGATGCGCAAATCGTTCAAGAGCTGCGTGGTCAATATATCGTTACTGAGCTGAGGGATTCTAAGGTGAAAACTTTTTGTGAGTGTTACGGGTGCATGTACCTTGAACAGAACAAGCGAGTTGTCGAGCATCTCGCGTAATTTCGCAAGCTCGTTTTTGATCTGGTGCTGGTAGAGGAACGCTTTCAAGCCCTTATACTTGGCGAGGAAGGTAACGCGCATCTCGACCATCCCCAGAGTGCTGGTTGGCACGCCCGTGAGTTGCCAGTGACACTAAGACAAGAAGATCGTTACTCACAACAAAAGCTTTGCGATCCTCGGATCAGCCTGTTGCGGAACTTGAGCGCTTGATGACCGTGCGAGTTCATTGAGTATGGACAGAGTGACGTCTGCGGCGTGCGTAGCCAGCGACGTGCACGCTGCTCGCTGAGACTTCGCACTCTAAGAGATGACATCAGCGGCCGCCGTGTCGTGTTGAGAATAGACACGCACCTGGGCGGCCTCTAGAATCTTTCGGATCGTCCCGCACGCTCCCTCGAGGATGTTTCCGACAATGGGAATCATCTTCGCGATGCTCTCCGCCAGGTCAAGACAGCTCGTGACCGAGTCAACAGTACACATATCCTGCATAATGAGCTCTTCATTCGATGCCTTGGTGAGTGAGAACCTTGTAGCTTGCAGCTCTCGCTCTAGCGCTGCGTTACGTGACTGCATCCCTTGGAAGCATGGGAGCACAAGGGGCAGGAGATGCGGAAAGAAGTTGCTGGCCAGACGAGGCTCACTGATTAGAGAGAAATAAATCTCGGGTGAAGAGTCATGGATGATCCGTTTCACATGTCTGTAGTCATGCACGATCAGCCTTTCCGATTGTCGCAGTAAGACCGACTGCTCACACATAACACCGCATACGCCACTTGAAAAACTCATTCTTAAGCTCGGCGAGTCTACCTTCGAGTCCTTTCACACGATCGTGTACAGCGATGTAGTGTAACTTGAGATGATAGAAATGGAAAACCAAGCCATGCACCTACTTCTCAATAAGTCACATCTCAGCTGAATGATCAGATAACAACTGACATATGTTATTTGTGGCAATGGCATATTTCTGTCGACGTCTGGATGTGACTCCATCATGTCCGCAAGACAGCGGAACAGATCACGGACCATGGGTACATTTACAGGATCCTTAAAATGGCTGTGATCACCTCCTGCTTGAGTATGAGCTGCGCCTTTGAGTCGTTCAATCCGCCAACAGCTCACCATATTTTTCCAAAAACTCCCACAGTTCCAACTGCGAGTCGTCACGAGAGTACACTTCTTCGTCGACCGCAAACGTGGTGACAATGTCCGCTTCATATTTGGTATCGTCCGCTTCATCGTCGAACGCTGCAATCGACATGATGGGGAGAGCGTTAGGTGAGAAGCTGTGGTGCTGTTGAGATCACGGAGAATTGACGTGATACACCGCTTTCACCTCATGTCTGAACAGGCCCTGTTGATGGAGTAGGCACAGAAGAGTCTTTCCCGGAAGCTCGCCTGGCGCTCGAGGATACAGAGCAAGACGCCTCTGGCAGTGAGAAGCAGTATCACGAGAAATGTCCCGTTTGAGTGTGTACCAGACAAATTCGACGCGGAAGAGTGCAGGGATCGTGCAAGAGAGACGCGGAACAGCTCGGGCCGACAGATCGATCAAATGCGCACGTGCATGTTGAACGGAGTTCTCCGTCAGATTTTTTCTTTGCCTTCTACCACGACAAAGGCAACGCGTCCTAGAGCTCTAAACGGGCACGATGTAGGGATGCAGTGCTGCGCGCCTACTGTGCGTAACTTTACACGGTACTGATTCGAGAGAAATATAC
Source organism: Strobilurus stephanocystis (assembly GCA_019915075.1). NCBI lineage: Eukaryota > Fungi > Basidiomycota > Agaricomycetes > Agaricales > Physalacriaceae > Strobilurus > Strobilurus stephanocystis. Next base: position 678,550 of record JAHLMI010000018.1, read on the forward strand.
TGACTACAACAATAGCCATAATCTAATGGACGACCTGGTCCGTCACGCTTGACACGACGCGACATAGCCCACACCGCGACACTTCTCTCACTGCTATGCTCATAGTTTGTCTTGCACTTGCCGCGACGCGCCTTGTCGCCCACGGTAACGGGGCTCGTCGCGCGAGACATTTAGTCGCTTGGCTGCTCAAACTGATTCAGTGGGCACCACACTTGTAATGCCTTGCGCGCCATGTTGACCTGACATCCACAGCTCGACTCATCTTCGTCGTCCAAAATCTTGGCCTTCCGTTCTTCGTCCCAATCTCCCGTCCTGCTAAGTGCCTGTTAAGTGCCGTGCCGATGCCCGAGGTGAATCCGGCAATCCGGCATCTGATCCATGGTCATAGAGTCAGCGCCGGGCCCGGTCCATCCTTACTTCGCAACTGTCACCAGCATCCACGGCCTACAGCAAACATGGCAGACGACGAGATCCAATACCTGGGCACCCATCGCCCTAATCCAGCACCGCAGCCTACAGGTCAGCCCTAGCTCCAGCTTTATCAAAGGAGGACGCATCGCTTATCACCAATTCCAGGCATCACGCTGCACTCTGACGCAGAGCCGGGCGGGACGGTGACGGTGCAGCGCCCAAAGGACGGCGGTGCGATATTGGTCGGGCGGCGTCCGCCAGGAGAGGTGGAGGGAAAGAGCGACGAGGGCAAGGCGATGTTTCGATGCCCGGTGGTGAGCAGGCGACATGCGGAGATTAGGTTTGGCGTGGACGGGCAGGTGCGTTCCCGTCTTGCTCTTTCATTGAACTATTCCAATCCTGACTGCGCGTGCTTGTAGGTATACCTGACGGACACAGCCTCGCATCACGGCACATACGTCCATCCCACCACCCGCCTCGTGCCACACGAGGCGCATACGCTCAAGAGCGGCGACATCGTCACGTTCGGCAAGACCGTCTCACGCAACGGGGAGGCGGTCAAGCCTGTCGTCGTCAGGGTGCAGATCCTGTACGGGGCGTCCATCTTCGGAACGAGATCTGGATCTGTCTCGGGGAGATTTGGGCTGGAAACGACCACCGACGAGGACGCAGACGGGGACGGGGATTCGTCGTCCATGTCCGTATCGTCTGATTCGGACGTCGAGGAGATCAGGGCGCCGACGCTCCTTCCGTCGTCGTTTAGCGTCTTATCTAGGCCTACTTATCGTCCGTTCTCCAGGCTCCTTCGGTCCATCAATACCGTTCCGCCGCACATTCCATCGCCCAGCCCACAGCCGCCGTCGGACATCTTCGAAGATCTCTTCCAGGATGCGCAGGAGCCGGAACAGGACCAGGACCAGGAGCCGAGTGTCGTCGGGGCGTGGCCGAGTAGCGGGTACTCGCCCGCGTCGTGCGTCTTTGACCTTCCGTCCCCTCCCACCGACGCTGCCAACATTGCTTCCACATCCAACACCAACAGCGACGATGCGCCCATCCCCGCTCCCACCGCCATAGAAGACCTAACAGCCCAGATCGACGAAGTGCGCAGCCTCTGTGCCTCGCTGGTCGAGAAGGTGGATGCGATCAGCCATTTGGACGTCCCGGACATGCAGGCGCAGATTGAGGCTCTCCAGAGCCGGAAGGAGATTGAGGGTACGGAGCGAGGGGATGAGTCTAGGATGTTGACTCAAGGTTAGTTTCGCTTCGTTTTCCGGGATGAGGGTTGGTCGCTGACTCCCGTGTAGAGATGATGCTGCTCAAGGAAGAGCACAAGATGGAGCTCGAAGAGATCTTGGAGCGCGCGAGGGTGCAGATACAGTACGAGCGGGACTGTTCTAAGCGGAAGCGGGATGACGAACATGACGAGGAGGTGTCTCACCCTGAGCCTCGGAGGGAGACTAAACGCGCTCGACGCGTGGTGTCTGCGTTGGTCAGGACGACGGCGAGCGTGGCGCTGGGAGCAGCGGCTGCGTGGGGCGCGTTGGCGTTTAGCTAGGCGTCGGGCGGGGGTGGAGGGTAGATCGACAAGCAAAGGTGAAGGGGGACGGGAGTGTATGAATACAGTATGCGACGAAAGTCAAAGAAGATAACCGAGGAACAATGTATGTATCTATGTACAATTTTGAATGTAATATGTTTGTTACTGACTACACGCATCTTCGGTGAGGTGAGTAACTCGTGTGCAGTGGGTGTCTACTCAAGACATCGTCTTCACGGGTCGCGCACGGACATGCAGCACTGTTGCTGGCCAATCAGACTGCTGACTGCATTGGACGTGTACCCACGCACTGCCTCGACTCGGTGTATCGTGCTCATGACAGCACCACAGCTTCTCGTCTTGCCCTCTTCCCATCATGTCGACTACAGCCCTCTTGCGCAAGGCGGACGTTGACGAGCAATGGCAGACGGCCAATGAGGAATCGAATTCCTCGGAGGGGGAGCCGGATTATTCGGAGGGGGAGTCGGATTACTCGGAGGATGAAAGCTATCACTATGAGATTGAGAACACTGACATCAAGTCATACCTTTGTAAGCTGCTAGTGTGTCTGACTCAGGGATTGGACAATGCTCATAGACCGCACCAGTTTCTTTCAAATTCAAGGACTGGAAGAATCTTCAAACAGTCTGTGATCTTCTCAGCTGTATCGTCGACTCAACCGACTCAATTCTCGGACTACACGGAGACAATACATGTTTTACTTCCAACCATTCTACGACCTATGTATGTTACAAGACGCTCATCTGATGAAACATAACTGACAAAGAGATAGTATCAAAGCCTCAGGGCGGTTTGTAATCGCGCCGTGGTGGCTTTTTCTCGCATTGCTTATGAAGACGGGAGCAGTACCTGGCTTTCCTTCACTGGGTGAGCAAACCTTGGCTACTGTGGTAGTCAAAGATGGGAAATCTGACCAGGAGCGTGAACACAGGCTCTCTCGAAAAGCCGTCTTGTTAGAAGCACCGATATGGCCAACACGACCTTCTATCATTCATCATGATTGGGAAGATTTTTTCCCAGGTCTTCTCCCCACTGTGGTCATTTGTTTCCAGCGAATGCAGACACGTAATGCAGCTCTGGAACTGGACTTGAAAGCTGCAAGGATGACTTTCACGGAGGAGTCAGATGCAGAGCTCAGTACACGAGATATGTCTACTGTTGACTCGGTCATCGACTGTCTTGACCTGGCGGGGAGCATTGCGAAGATGATTCCGGTCGTCGGAAACATCTTGGAGGGAGCGTGTGTGACTATCCGGAAGATTCTGGAAGTGGCGCAGGTATGGATCTCTTGCAACCCCCAGGGCGAGCACTCACGTACATCTTGTAGAGTGCCAAGTCGAATCAAACAGGGTGCACGTCGCTCGCCACACATGCCGCTAACGTCACCTTGTCTATTCTCAACGAACTGGCACGTTCATCGAGCGGTCAAGGTCCGCAACAAGTCGATGCGAGAATCATGAAGCTCTTGTTGTGAGTGATTCGCTCCCTGCGCAGCCTTCACCGACACTTATTGGGTCACGAGCAGAACTCTGGAGAAGGTCGAGATGCGCCTCACCACTCTCGCGAAGAATCGGGGTCTGAAGGCGTTCATCTACCAGCACAAGATCAAGCAAGATTTGGCTGATCTACGCGACATGCTCGATAAGTCGCTCGTTCTCTTCAAGGTACGTACAACCGTACTCCTTTCCGCTCGGATAACGTTCAACTCAAAGTCGAGCGTTTCCAGATCAGTACCGACATTTCGACTACGCAAGTTCTGAAGGACCTGCGTGTACTCAATAGAGCCTTGCTTCGAAAGACGGAGGAGATGCATTTAGAAATGAAAGAGTTTCGGGGGGAAATGGCGCAGAACATGAAGCAAATTGTCATGGTGAGCAAACAGTCCATGAGCAGAAATCAACGTGGTCTCACATGACACCAGTTTCTGGGAGTGGACACGGCACTGCGAGACAGGGCCGGCACGAGCACCGAAGGAAGGAGCAGGCTTTGAGATAAACGCACGGCCTGTCGGAGGTGCGGATCCGAGACGCCGCATGCTCTCGTCGTCCATTCATGCTTCCACAGAGGATCAATTCGGCTCGCCCACCGACTTCGTTGTCACTTTGTTTAGCGTTGTATTGTTGTTCCGCTCATACTGCCTTTTCTCTCCTGTGAAGAACCCGTATACCTGTATATGTGTGTCCGAGTCATTGTTACAAGCAATGCTGTTCGTGCTTGCGCTGTTGGTCGATCTCGGCGTCTTGTGTTCTTCTCGCCCTTGTCATCTAGCTCGTAGTGGCGTGCATCAAGCACACTTAGGCCTGCGCGTTGGACGTCGGCGTAGTGTCAAAGGGAAGAACGGAAGTACACAAAAAGAGAAACGTGCGCATGAAGCGCGCCGGGGACTTTCAGGCGCGTGGGACAACGTGTCGGACATCACGAATCTTCGAGTCGTCTGTTAGGGTTTGGATACCATGCGGCTGCAATCAGCAAACAAGGTCAGTCTGACCAGTGAGGTAACACGTATATTTGCATTTCTGACTGTTCCGGTTGAGCGAGTAGACGTCGTATTGAATGAGAACAAAAAGCACGGTGTCGAGTTTGGCGTAGGCTACCCGAGTCGTACATCGCAAAACAATTGATACTGCACTCTGTCGTTCATCCTCAAATAGCGCACAGAGGTTTGTATTATCGCAGATGAAAGAGATTCACAGAAAGTCGACCTCGAGACGGCTGCGAATCGATTCCTGCAATCCGCCCAAGCTATTATTCTTGCATAATGAGACGACTCGCTGCGTTCAAACCTTCGGACAATGCGAGTCAGAGCGCATGTTTGACGATATGTTGGACGAGTCCAACCTGTGAACAACCTTGAAGCGGGAGAACCAGTCTTTTCAGTAGGAAATGCCTTGGACCTACATATGCCTTACTTGTTAGTACGTCTGACCATCCACGACTGAGCAACGGAGAGACAGAACTGTGGCGTTTGCCAGCTGGCAACGTAGCCTCGTGTGCAGATAGTCGCTCACAGGTCGAAGAAACAAAAGAGGAATGTGGTTGGCTCGACGACTGGATTGCCGACATGCCGGGTTCACTCCGATCACGGCAGACACAGACCTCAGGGCGGCGCGGGATCGACCATCACTACAGTGGCGCACTCAGGCGGAAACATGTCGCGTTCCTCCTTACGCCACTTCCCTCCGAGGTCCCCCATGGGTCCGTTACGCCCAACAAATCGTTCATCTTCGCTCTCTTCCTATCTTCTTGGCGACTTATGTCATGACTTCAACAGGAGGGTCGCCTTTTCGAGGACCTGACTCGTTGTCTTCTGAGCAAAACATATTGTCTATCAATTTTACTATGTCATTAAACACGGAGAGTCGAGACAGTCATAGAATGAAACGGTTGTGTACACAAAGGACGAATGGAAGGTCAAGAATCGGGCTGTAAGAAATGGGGCATGTATGTACACTAAAAAGGGTGGCTTATGTAGCGACATCAAATGCCCTGTCGTCAATGAGGTTTTGTCCAGTCTCGAAACGCTCCAACTCCTCGGCCAGTTTCGCGCGAATGAAGCGCTCAGTGACTCCCTTGGAAACGATTCCAGGCCTGTCCATCTGCAATGCCCTCATTGCATCGATAATCCAGTTCTGGCAGTCCCACTCAGCGTTGTGACGGTGGACCGGCAGCGCCTTGAGAAAGCTCTCGAGGCTTTCGAGCGCATCGCTGCCGATGTGGCCGATCGTCACGCCACCACAGTAGGTCCTGGAGGTTTGGACCGCTGAGACGTCACGAGGGGAAAACGCGTAGGAGTCGATGTTCCCGACGATCTCGAAAATCCGCGCGGCACCCAGATCGATGTTGGTGATCGCAGCCAGGGCCCAATGCTCAGTGCGGCGTACATGGCCTTCGAGCTCGTACTGCACGACAACGAGGGGTAAAGAAGTGACTGGTTGGGCTGCTGGCAGTGTCATTGTGGAAATGGAGGGCCAGATGGAAGTGACATGCTGGGCTTATGTACCTGCATAATGCTCTAGTTCCTGGATAGGTCCAGGCCACGTGCACCGTTGGTTGATCCGAGCTGAGCCTGAGGCTTTCTTTCCTTCATTCCTCCCGTCATCATCCTTTGCTTCATTGATGCCCGCGGGTTTGCTCTCGTGGATCGTCAACCGATATCGGCGCCTTATCCTCCCTGTGCTACTTTTCGTCGCACAGAAACTATATCCGCGGCTCCGAAGGGGTCAAGGCATGGTCGAACGACTTACTTCAACAACTGTTCTGAAGCGCGGCCCGGCACTCCAAATCCGTGCCGAAGTCGATGCCATGCAGCTCGTCGCCACACACACCTCCATCCCCATTCCGCGTGTTCATGACTCGTGGGAGATCGGCGACGAAGGATTCTTCATCATGGACTACATTGAAGGCGAGACACTCCGTCGCCGTTTCCATTCCCTCTCCGACGCCCAGAAGCGGAGCGTTCTTGATCAGATTCGAAACATCGTCCTCGAGCTCCGCACCATCCCGTCCTCCATGCCCGGCGTGATATGCTCCGCGTACGGGGGTCCATTTTATGATGTGTACATCACGGCAGACGGAGGACCCTTCGGACCGTTCCCTTCGCTTGCGGCATTCAATGATTATCGCATTTCGCGCTTTGATTTCTTTGGCAAGATGCACGAACCCACGGCGAAGCGCATCGCGCAATTCCGAGGGGAGATGTGCGATACACATCCTGTCGTCTTCACGCACGCGGACATCCACAAGGACAACGTCGTTGTTCGTGAGGATGGAGACAATGTTCAGGTTGTTGCGCTGCTGGATTGGGGTATGGCTGGATGGCGACCCATATTCTGGGAAGGGCGCAAGGTGAGATGGCTGGCGCCGCGCGCTCAGGTGTGGAAAGAGCTCGGGCCGATGCTGTACGAGGGGAATGAGGCGGATGTGGAGCGTGAAATACAGCTCTATACCATCAGTAGCGTGCCCCCTCCATAACAACTTTTCTTTTTCCCGTAGCTTCCCAGGGATCGTCTCACGATCCCTTCGCCTACCTAGAGGTCAGGCCGCCCACCTATCCCCACTAAGTCTTCTACTCTTTTTTATTTATACCCCACAACTACTATCACGTCTCGCTACCTACCTACAAGTAACTACCTGTGGACACATAGGCCGTTAAACGGCCTGCACGCCACGTTGAATAGGATTCAATCAAATCAAATAAATCACTCCAATCACCAGGCATTCGGGTGGGACTGTGCTCGTCGCTCATGGCCTTTATCTGGTTGCAACTGTTCAATGTTTCGTTCCCTTTCGGGGCGCATTCCCAGGTGTTTTGTATACTCCGCTCTAGGTTTCTTCGGCAATGCGTCTGTCATGAGGCATAATACATGAGGCGTTACCATCGGTCAGTCTCATACTCTCATCCGCCATAGTCTCCTCTATAGTAGCCAAGTGAGCCAGCGTCGATGACGAGTTCCACTCGTGCCGCATCAAGACACAGAATCGGCTTTCCACCCCATGCTGTTCACGATGTTGGTTTCTTGAAACCGTCTCTCTACAGTTGCGATTCCATGATTTGGGAGGGCAATGGGAGGGGGCATGTGTTCATCTTCGACGACTGTTCGGTGGGTGTTGGGTTCGAGTTGGTAATGCGTGTGGGTGACTAGCCATCGTCTTCACCGGTCGCGCACGAGCACACAGCACCGTTGATGGCCAATCAGACACAGCGCTGATTGCATTGGGCGTGTCCCCACGCACTGCCTCGACTCGGTGTATCGTGCTGATATTTGACAGCACCACAGCTTCTCGTCTTGCCATCTCCCCATCATGTCGACTACAGCCCTCGCGCGCAAGGCGGACGTTGACGAGCAATGGCACACGGCTGATGAGGAATCGAATCCCTCGGACGAGGACTCGGATGACTCCGAGGCACAGGAAAGCTATGACTATGGTAATGGATTCAAGTCACGCCATGGTAAGCTGCTCGTGGCTCTGACTCAGGGATTGGACAATGCTCAAAGACCGCACCAGTTGCTTGTCGATTCAAGGACTGGAAGGATCTTCAAACAGTCCGTGATCTTCTCTGCTGTATCGTCGACTCAACCGGCCCACCTCCTAAACCACACGGAGACAACACATGTTGTAATTCCAATCACCCTAAGATCTTTGTTCGCCACAAAATGCTCATCTGATGAAACATGACTGACAAAGAGATAAGTAGTATTATGATCGCGCCATGGGGGCTTGTGCTCGCGCCTTGATGGTCTTTTCTTGCATTGCTTATGAAGACGGGAGCAGTACCTGGCTTTCGTTCACTGGGTGAGCAAACCTAGGCTACTGTGACAGTCCGAGATGGGAAACCTGACTAGGAGCGTGAACACAGGCTTGCTACAAAAGTCTCATTGATAGATGCACCGATATGTCTAACACAAGCTTTTGCCATTCATCATAATTGGGAAGATTTTTTCCCATATCTTCTCCCCACTGTGGTCATTTGCTTCCAGCGAATGCAGACGCGCAATGCAGCTCTGGACCTGGACTTGAAAGCTGCAAGGATGACGATCACGGAGGAGTCAGATACAGAGCTCAGTATACAAGATATGTCTACTGTTGACTCGGTAATAAGCTGCGTTGGCCTGGCGGGGAGCATTGCGAAGATGATTCCAGTTGTGGGTAACATCTTGGAGGGAGCGTGTGTGACGATCCGGAAGATCCTGGAGGCAGCGCAGGTATTTGTTCTCTTTCTGACGTCGAGGCGAGTACTTACTTACATTTTGTAGAGTGCAAAGTCGAATCGAACAGCATGCACGTCGCTCGCCACGCATGCCTCGAACGTCACGTTATCAATCGTGAATGAGTTTGCGCAGTCTTCGAGCAGTCAGGATTCGCAACAAGTCGATCTGAGAGTTACAGAGCTCATGTTGTGAGTTACTCCGAGCGTCTCGGCTACGTGCAACTCACGCCTGGCTGATTAGCACTTTGAAGTTGATCGAGATGCGCGTCACATCCCTTGCCCGGTACAAGGGTCCGAAGGCATTCTTCCACCAGCACAAGATCAGAAAGGAGCTGACCGAGCTACGCGAGATGCTCGACAACTCTCTGACTGTCTTCAAGGTCCGTACAACCATTCCCCCGCCTGTGAAACTCACCTCGAAGCCGGACGTTTCCAGATCGGAACCGACATCTCGACCACGCGACTTCTAAAGGATCTACGTGTTCTGCACAAGACGTTGCTTCGCAAGGCGGATGCCATCCACACGGAGATCAAAGATTTCCGCGGGGAGACGGTCCAGAGGTTAGAGCAAATTGTCATGGTAAGTCAACGTCAGGACGTTGTCTCATGGTCTCACACGGCTATCAGATTTTGGGGGTCAACACGAGCCACAGAGGAGACTAGTCACCGAGGTAAACTCATTCAGGGGAGTGCGCTTGCCCACGCACGCCCTTGTTCCCGTACACACCGGTTCCGTTTTCACGCCCACGCCTCATTTTCATTCATGATGTTCTCGATACTCGCACCCACTTCCTTCGTACTGCTTCGTTGCAGTTGTAGTCGTTGCACTGCCGTTCTTGTCTGGTCCGTTGGACTTGTCGTGTTGTACTAATTCCCCGTGCAATCGTTGCAATCACTACATTGACATACATATATACAATCATACACTACAGCGCGTCCAGCACGATACAAGGGATTGAAGTAAGTACAATACAAGCGTCCATTGTGAAACGCCGTGGTCTCGAAAGGAGAGATGAGAAGACGACGACGAGAAGCGATGCAGGGATCCTCAGAGTCATCGTCACAGATAGAAACACGAGGGCCTTGCTCAAGCAGCGCGAGCAATGCGTGACCCCGGGCTACGCGTTTCGAGAACCTACCCACCACCCTCTCCTTCCCTTCCCCTTGTCTAGATAAACGCAAGCGCGCCCCAAGCAGCCGCCGCCCCAAGTGCCACCCCCGCCGTCGTCCTAAACAGGAACGAAGCCTCGCCTTCCTCGTCACTCTGCTTGGCGCGCTTCCTCTGCGCGTGTTCAGGGGCATCCTCATCCTGGTCTCGCTTCCGCTTCGTCGAATGGCGGAATTCCTCCCTTGCTCGTGCCAAGATCTCCTCAAGCTCCATCTTGTGCTTTTCCTTGAGCAGCAGCATCTCTACACCAGAACATACCTCGATCAGCAATCCATCTCGCCAAAAGGGATGGAGTTCCATCCAACTCACCTTGAGTCAACAACCTAAACTCATCCCCTCGCTCCCTACCCTCAATCTCCCTCCGGCTCTGCAGCGCCTCAATCTGCGCCTGCATGTCCGGGACGTCCATATGGCCGATCGCATCCACTTTCTCGACCAGCGAGGCGCAGAGGCTGCGCACTTCGTCGAGTTGGGCTGTGAGATCTTCTATGACGGTGGGAGCGGGGGTGGGCGCATCGTCGCTGTTGGACGTGGAAGCGATGTTGGTAGCGTCGGTGGGAGGGGACGGAAGGTCAAAGACACACGACGCGGGCGAATACCCGCTACTTGGCCACGCCCCGACGACACTCGGCTCCTGTTCCTGTTCCGGCTCCTGCGCATCCTGGAAGAGGTCGTCGAATATATCTGACGGCGGCTGTGGGCTGGGGGATGGGATGTGCGGCGGAACGGTTGTGATGGGTCTAATTGAGCAGGAGAAAGGACGGCACGACGACCGAAATGGCTGCAGGAGAGGCGGCGCCCTGATCTCCTCGACGTCCGAGTCGGACGATACGGACATCGACGACGAGTCTCCGTCTTCGTCTGCGGTTGTTTCCAGCCCATATCTCCCCGAGACAGATTCGGATCGCGTTCCAAAGATGGACGCCCTGTACAGGATCTGCACCCTGACGACCACAGGCTTGACCGCCTCCCCGTTGCGTAAGAATGTCCTGCCGAACGCGACAATGTCGCTGCTCTTAAGCGTATGTGCTTCGTGCGGCTCCAGGCGGGTGGTCATGGTGGGGTGGATGTACGTGCCGTGGTGCGAGCCCAGATCAGTGAGGTACACCTGCAAGAACAATAGACGATCAGACGATGTATAAGTGGATGAAACTGTGAGATGTACCTGCCCATCCACGCCAAACCTAATCTCCGCATGTCGCCTGCTCACCACCGGGCACCGAAACATCGCCTTGCCCTCGTCGCTCTTTCCCTCCACCTCTCCTGGTGGACGCCGCCCGACCAATATCGCCGTGCCGTCCTTTGGGCGCTGCACCGTCACCGTCCCGCCCGGCTCTGCGTCAGAGTGCAGCGTGATGCCTGGAAATGGTGATAAGCAATGCGTCCTCCTTTGATAAAGTTGAAGCTAAGGCTGACCTGTAGGCTGCGGTGCTGGAGTAGGGCGATGGGTGCCCAGGTAAGGGATCTCGTCGTCTGCCATGTTTGCTGTAGGCCGTGGATGCTGGTTGCGAAATAAGGATGGACCGGGCCCGGCGCTGACTCTATGTCCATAGACCAAATGCCGGATTGCCGGATTCACCTCGGGCATCGGCACGGCACTTGGTAGCACGGAGAATTAGGACGAAGACGAGAGAAAGGCCAAAATTTGGACGACAAAGGTGAGTCTAACTGTAGATGTGACGTCAAAATAGCGCGCAAGGCATTATGGACGCACCTACTAACTCAGTTTGAGCAGCCAAGCGACTAAATGTCTCGCGCTACGAGCCGCGTTACCGTGCGCGTCGCGGCAAGTGCGACGCAGACTATAAGCGTAGCAGTGAGCGCGGTGTTGGCTATGTCGCGTCGTGTCAACCGTGACAGACCTGGTCGTCCATTAGATGATGGCTACTGTCGTCGTCAACATATTTCTCTGGAATTAGTACCGAGTACAAGTACGAACAGTCAGCGCGCAGCACTGCATCCCTGGATCGTAGAGCGCTAGGACGCGTCGTGGTCGCCTATGTCGTGGTAGAAGGCAGAGAAAAAATCTGTCGGAGAACTCCGTTCAACATGCACGTGCACATTGGATCGATTTGTCGGCCCGAGCTGTTCCGAGTCTCTCTCGCAGAATTTAATTGAAATTTCTGCACTCTTCCGCGTTGAAAAGAGCGGCTGATACACACTCAAATGGGACATTCCTCGTGCTACCGCTTACCATTGCCGTAAGTGTCTTGCTCTGTAGTCTTGAGCGTCAGGCGAGCTTCCGGGAAAGTCTCTTCGGTGCCTAATCCATCAACAGGGACTGATCAGACATGAGGTGAAAGCGGTGTCTCACGTCAATCTTCCGTGATCTCGACAGCACCACAGCTCCTCGCCTCACCCTCTCCCCATCATGTCGATTGCACCCTTCGAAAGCCTCAAGTATCAAGGGGACCTTGTCGTCACGGAATCCCACTCTGCGGTCGAAGAAGAAGCGTACGCTCGTGACCAGAAAGTGTGGGAGTATTTGATGACCTCTAGTGAGCTGCTGGCGGATTGAACAAATACAGGGCGCAGCTCATACTAATGCATGAGATGGTGACAGCCAATATGAGGATCCTGTAAATGTACCCATGCTTCTTGATCTGTTCCGCTGTGTTGCGGACATGTTCGAGTCACCCATAAATATCTCAGTGCCACGAACAACAAATGTCAGTCGTTGTTTTCAAAATCATTTAGCAGAGATATGACTTACTAAGAAGTAGGTAGGTCGCACGGTTTTGTATTTCTATCATCTCAAGTATCTATACCACATCGCTGCACAAGATCGTGTACAAGGACTCGGAAGTGAACTCACCGAGTTTGCCAATGAGTTCCAAAAGTGGCTTGTGCTATGTTCTGAGTGAGCGGTCTGTTTTGTTACGACCATCAAAAAGTCTGACCGTGCATGAATGTAGAGATTTCAGAGGAATCATCCATGAGACACCCGAGATTTATTCCTCTCTAATCAGTGAGCCTTGTCTGGCTAGCAACTTCTTCCCGCACCTCCTCCCCATGTTGGTCCCATGCTTCCAACGGATGCAGTCGCGTAATGCAGTGCTGGAGCGGGAGCTGCAAGCTACAAGGCTCTCACTCATCGAGGCGTCGGATGTGGATCTCATGTGCACTGTTGACTCGGTCAAGAGCTGTCTGGACTTGGCGGAGAGCATCGCGAAGATGATTCCGGTCGTCGGAAACATCCTCGAGGGAGCCTGCGGGACGATCCGAAAGATCTTGGAGGCCACCCAGGTGCGTTTCTATTCTCAATACGGCACGTCGACCGCTGATGTCACCTCCTAGAGTGCGAAGTCTCACCGAGCAGCCTGCACGTCGCTTGCTACGCACGCCGCGAACGTCACCCTTTCCATACTCAACGAACTTGCTCGGTCTTCAGGCGGTCAAGCTTCGCAACAGGCTGATCCCAGGATTGCAAAGCTTTTGTTGTGAGTGACGGACGTCTTCGCGGCAAGGTCACAAGCAACTCACGACATGTCAACCAGCACTCTTGGGATGATCGAGATGCGCGTCAGCTTATTCGCGAAGCACAAGCGCTTTACAGCGTTCATCTTCCAGCACAAGATCAGGAACCAGCTTGAGGATCTACGCGAGATGCTCGATAACTCACTAGCTGTGTTCAAGGTACGTACATCCGTGACACCTACAGTAAACTTTACCTCGTACCTCCTCAGATCAGCAACGACATCTCAACCACGCAGCTCTTAAAGGACTTAGGCATCCTCAACAAGACTCTTCTCCGGAGAACGGAGGCCATACATACGGAGATCAAGGAGTTTCGTGGCGAGACCGCCGAGAGTCTGAAGCAGATTGTCATGGTAAGCAATGATCTTTGAATGCATATCAACGCGGTCCCATACAACATCAGATTCTAGGTGTTGACAGGCGTAGGACGGACGTTATTGACGTGCGCTGAGATGGTCTCGGTTTCCGGGGTATCTGTTGGACTGTCGGCCTTTTCCCGCGTGTCGTGTCCACGCATAAACATTTTTTTATCACTTCGATGACTAGGGGCACGATATACGCTGGGGCACGATACATGCTGGTGTTGAAAAGCCAGTAACAGCTATCCATCAAAGAACTGTACTCGCCGTTCACATTGTCTACGTATACGTCAAGAATATCTAACTTTTCCTCGTCATTACTCCTTGTGTGTTCGTTGCCCGCCCACGCCATGCACAAAGCATCAGTGGCTGTGAGACTGCTTGCTGCAATTTGATAGCCGGTTATGCGGGCCGCGCTCCGCTCTTTGCTTTTCCTCATCCGTCATCTGGCTCGACGCGCCAGAACTCGTACGACGCCGAGCTGATGGCTGTTCGATGACTTCCAACGTCTAGCTGCGCCTAGAGGGCGATTCTGCGCTGGTATCTTCGACCAATGCCTGCCCCACAACCAATGTCTGGTTGTCGTCGTTTATCATGCTCTACAGCGAGACCAGTGAGCAGGCCACCATAAACTTGTATCGCCCACCGCGCAACGAAACACGTCATGTCCAAATTCAAACCATATGGTGCGTCCTTCAAACGTCACGCTAATGACCTTCGTGTGACGTCGACCGTCTACTAGCATTCAAGACGTACACTCGTCCTGCACCCAGGATCATTATCGACTTCGTCACCCATGCCGTTCACAATGACGGCCTGCTAGCACTCGTCTCGGTATTTTTGCAATCCCTGGTGTACGTCCATCTTTTCCCGTTCCATTCGTTGGACTAACGACGATGCTGGGTTTAGTAGGCGTCTCACAGCCATTGATCCCATCCCATCGCCTGTTTCCCGCTGTTCGAGTCCCATCTTCAGTCATCGCGTGCTCGCGAACCCTCTCGTCATTCTCTTCGAGGCCGAGGCCAGGGATGCCGCCTCTGACCCCAACGCTCGAAACACGATACCGCGCTGCAACACCACGGAAGCTGTCCCATGGCTGGGCTGGTGAGCACATAGCTCATGGATGCGCTCCCCGCGAGCCGGGAGATTTCGAAGACGAATGACTGACAAGTGGGTTTCGATTTATTCTCCCGTCTCTGGTGTAGTGCGCTGATCAGTGTATCCGGTACAGGCTCTTACGATCGCACATGGCACCTTTGGTACGTGGCGCTCGTCGCTTTGAGTATACGGTATGTATATGTCCAGCATTGCTGAAACATTTTCCTCCGCATGACGCGTGTCTCTCAAGCAAGCATTCGATTGTTAGTTTCTTTTGTACATATATCGCAAGCGTCGCCCTCGGCAGCACATTGATTCTCCTCTGCGCTACGGCTCCTCAAACGGTCACCTGGCTCATGACCCCAAGGCGCCGTCCTCTCATACGAATCGAACCCGCACACCGAAAATGGGATGCTATGATCAAGGGCCACTGGATGAAGCGCTTGGGCACATCACGATGAGTCCAGCAGCGACGACACCCACGCGGAGTACTCTGCCTGTATGATGTTAAACTACTGCTATTCTACTATGCTGCTCCCTTTCGTCTCGGACTGAGTTTGGCCGCTTCGGTGGGAGTCCTGGCAGAGAGACTCTCTATCGTCATTATGATCACATCCTCCAGCGCCTTAACATGCCGATAATTTCCTCGTTCACGATACAAGAGAGACAACCAGTCGGGTTACACTCTGACAGCCACTTTCCGACGTCGAGAGCTTCTTCCTTGTTCCCAGTGTCGAAGGACAGGCGCTAACGTGTCGGTGACCTTTCCGAGTCCACTTTTCTGGACGAATACGTCGATACAGGCCTTGTGAGTTCTGGGAACCAATACAAGTTGAACGGTGCACACCGCACATGCTTCGCGGAAATTGTCCTCCCGTTGAGCGGCAGAAACACGCGTGTTGTACACTCGCGAAACTATAATGCGCAACTCCCTCGAGGACAGTAACCATCACGATCAGGTACCAAACTGGTAAGCGGTTAAAACGGAGCACAAACTATGCAACAAGCAGGGGCATATGTCTACGATGGTTATCCAAGACGAAGAAAGTCGGTCTTCGGAGGAAGCACGTCGCGGCAGACATTCGCGTAGTGACGCGCACTGGAGATCAAGAATGTTGTATCTCTCTAGACATCACGTGGCCGCACCTTTGTTCGGTCCTGATCAAATTGGGCTGACGGCTCTCTGACCATTACCATCACCACCCCCATCGTCCTCGCTAAATCAATCACAACATGGCAGCACCGCTTGAGTGCTTGAGTACTAGGCGCGTATTTGGGGAGTCCACGGAGATGCCTCTCGTCTCTAGCAGGGCATCCATGGCAAGCTTCGTCTGTTCTTTGATATCAAACAACTCATTGTTTATCACAGATCGACCGTTATGAATACTGCTGGGGTCTCCAGCGAGGGCAAATCAACGCTTTTCTTGAGCAGACATGCAATCGCCTCCGAAGTAAGCGCCTCTTAGCCGACTTGGCTCTTCATCAAAATAACACCACAAACAGTTCAGCCATCACTCAGAGCCGCTATATTATCCGAACGCGTTGCTCTCCTTCCGTCAGACTCGTTGATCAAACGTCTTCGCGATATGCACGATGGCAATCGCAAACAGTGTCCTCTGAATCAAAGAAAACCTTTTCACGAGGTCTGCTTCTTTTTTCGCTGCGGTGTTGGATACTCATCGATCGACATCCAGATCTTCCCTCTGCAAACCTACGAGTATCGAATCGTGCCTTTGGACCGCTCCATCTCGCTTTACCTCCGACACCCCGACACCGGCAAAGTCTCCTCCCTTGGAAAACGAGTACCCGGCCGCTCTATAACTCTCGCTACCTCCGACGCACACCCACTGTTTGTACTTGCGCATGGCTGCCACACCGTTGGTTCCAAACACAAGCTCTTCCCCGAGGACGTGTTTGCTAACCTCCAGACGATGTACTCTGCCTGGCACAGCAGGGTTCCCGTGGAGTTCTTCAATGGGGCCTTCGAAGGACAGTTCGAAAGGTGCATACCGTACATGCATCGCAAACATTTTGCCCTTTCTGGAGCCACATCCAGTTCCAGCTCGTCGTCATCGTCGGCGTTGTCCTCAAGCGGTGACTCCAACGAGTCAGATCGTTTGTCAAAGCGGTCGAAGGTGTCGTCTTCTGATACCGACTACGATGAGCCGGACGTCGCTAAATGGGCGAACGAGTGTGGTGACACGTCGTTCGACACCGCTGTGACGAACGAGGACCAGATTGGGACATACGCGTCGGAGATCTTTAGGTCTGTGAAGGATGTGTTGAATGGGCAGAAATCGTCCGGGAGGGATCCGGCAACACAAACACGCCCACGCACAAAACGAAAACGCGCAGCTGTATAGCAAGTAGTTTCTTTGTCTTGGATACCTCATACCATATATTTACGTGCAATGCTATTGCCAAACGCTTGACGCGTCGTGATCTGAGATCGATTTCATACGACCATCAATCTATCTTTTACTCAACCAAGGCAATAATGTCGACAGATCCCAGACTTCCAAGCCGGGTCGACCGAAGGGTAGATGGTTCGGAACCCTCTCGCGATTGGCCCTCGCAGACGGCAGTCGAATCATCGCGTCCTTGCTCGACGCTGCCTGTTCTTCGTCGTCTCATGGCAGATACTCCCCGTTTTTCCCTCCCGCCGGAATGCTCGCCAGACGGCTTCAATTTCGCCGTCTTATTCAAAGCCGTCGATTGTTCCCAGCAATACGTCGCCCTGCCGCCCAGGCTACCGATGCTCCTGGCTATCGCGCGTGCAGCGGTGGTGCTGAGGTGTCAGCCGTACGACTCGGTACGAGCAAGTGAGGGAGTACTATCCCTCGCCCACTTCCAAGCTCTGTGAGAAGGCCGGTATGAAGATGCTGCGCAGGAACGCGGCGGGCGCAATTGCGCCTGCTTCCCTGCCCTTGACTGCAAACCCTTTGCATTGGCTTCGAGACCCCGCCATCTACGCTCTCGCCTCTCATCCCGACCCCTCATCTTTATCCAATGAGGATCTACTGCGGATTGCGAGGGTTAGAAGGATGTGCTTGTAGATCTCCATTGGGCTTCGTGCAGACGGCTGTGGATGCGCCGCGGATGTTCTGGTTTTTCCGGATGGAGGTGGCGGCTCGCAGAAGGAGGGAGTGGGGGCGGATTGATGAACGTACGATCCCATGCGTGCGTTGGGTACGCTGAGAAAATCCTCGGTGTCATGTGGTTTTGCTGAGCTGTGGCGGAAGAAGAGGAGAAAGACGTGGCGCTAATTGAAGGACCCGATGTGATTTTGTTTTTCTTGATCTATGGTTGACACCACAGTTGGGGCGAGTAGTAGTTTGAATGGAGTACTTTGTTGGGTGTTCTTGTACCACGCCGAGCCGCCAACTCCTAGTGACCGGTTCATCTGTCCGTGCATTGTATGAGTCCGAGTTTCCCCCCGGGGTAGTATTGATGATATTACTTTATAAAACACCACTGCTCGAACTGGCCTCCAACTTCGAGATCGGAGGGAGGATGCTTCGAAGAACATATTGGCTGCTGTGAGGTCCGAGCCAAGGACTCTTTGGCTGTTCCCCCTCACGCTGGCCTGTTCTATTCCACAGGATACATGTATATAGTACCAGGGGACAGGTTGAAACTAAATATACGAGAAGGTATAGTCACGCAGATCAATGTCAACAGCACATATTTTAGGAAATACGGTATGTTCAATCGCATGCGGAACGCAGGCGCAGTCTACACAGCTGTCCGAGGCCTGAACATCGAAGAAGCGGTCTGCTTCGCGCTTCCTCTCTTCAAGTGCACCGTGCACCGAGCCAGTCCTCGGCCCGCTGCCGCTTTCGAGCCCTAGCAGTGGCGGTCGACGATCACTTTGTTCGCGAGCTTCATAACCCTCTTCAGGATGCCCCTCTTCTCTCGGTCGTGCTCTGCTCAGAGTTGCATGTCTACAACTCACTTCTTTAGCAATCGCACTTTCTGGTCGAGATCGGGAGAATGCTGACCGGCGAAGCTCCACCGCGTGTAGAGGGCCACGCACGCCGCGGCTCTGCCTTCTGTTCGTCGCAGATATGTGCAAGAACTTCTGACGGCGGCTGCGGAGTGATACCTGCTGGGCACGCCATCTCGCCCTTCCGCGCAACGGTCTTTCTGGATGTTACTCGTGCTGCAAGACGAGTGCGAGATTGGAGGGTGCGGGGCGGCGGTGAATGTGCGTGCCGTGTTACGAGCATGAGTCATTCTACTCTACACGCACATCAGCAGGAGAATGATCAACTGAAGCGAAGCACGAACGCACCTGCTCCGTTTCCGCACGAGGCCCGCTCACTACCTTCTGAACATCGCCTTCCCGTTCGTCTCGATGTACTCGAGCTGACTTTCCGTCGGCGGGCGCCGACGAAGGAATGACACCTGGCCGACCTGCGGGTGATACAGCTTCATTGTCGTCTTCCCGGTCACTGGTGATGCCTTCCAATAATGACAGCCAGCTTCCTTTCTGTCACGAGGGACTCTGGGTCTGCCATAGTCGTTGCCGTTGCCGTAGACGATAATCCTGAAAGCAACGGTTTGATCCAGAGACTGAAAGTAGTGGCAAATTGCTGGTGTTGCACTAGGGAGAACTACGAGAGACGGAGGTTGCGCGAGCAGGAGAAAAGGGTGCCGGTTCCACATGCGTCAAAGAAGACGTCCCTCTAGCACACCGAGTTCCACTCCACATCGAATGGCTGTTCGTGGATACGGGGAGGTCGAGATCGGGAGACTACTGACCGGTGAAGCTCCACAGCGTGTAGAGGGCCACGCACGCTGCGGCTCTGCCTTCTGTTCGTCGAAGATATGTGCAAGAACGTCTGACGGCGGTTGCGGAGTGATATCTGCTGGGTATGCCCCTCTCCCTTCCGCGCAACCGTCTTTCTGGATGTTACTCGTGCGGTAAGAGGAGTGCGAGATTGCATGGCGCGGGGCAGCGGTGAATGTGCGTGGCGTGTTACGAGCATGAATAATCCTACTCTACACGCACATCAGGAGGAGAATGCTCAACCGAAGCAAAGCATGAACGCACCTGCTCCATTTACGCACGTCGTCTGCTCACTGCCTTCGGAACATCCGCCTTCCCTGTTCGTCTCGATGTACTCGGGCTAACTCTCCGCGGGCGGGCGCCGACGGACCAATAGCACCTGGCCGCCCTTCGGGGCTACACCTTCATCGGCGCCACCTGTTCACCGCTGAAACCTGCCAGTACTGACCCTTCCTTTCGTGATTGTAAAATGACTCTGGATCCGCCATGTCGCCGCTGTTGCCGTAGACGGTGGTCGTGATAGTACGGTCTTGGTCCGGGACTGAGACTAGTGTTGGCCTGCTGGTGACGCGCTAGGAAGGACTAAGTACGAGAGACGGAGGTTGCGCGAGCAGGAGAAGAGCGCTCTGGGTCCACATGCGTCAAAGGGCGTCCGTTTAGCACTGTGTTCCATTGCAAATCGGACGGCTCGGCACAGCTAGTCGTCGATACGAGGAGGTTGGCGAGGAGGGCAAAGCTTGGAAAGCCAGGCGAGTGCTGCTCTGGCGGAGGATTGCCATGTACGCAATCTGGCGTCTATCTTTCCCGCCAACTGATATGAGGCGGGTGGCGGATGATCTGCATAGCAGGCATGGTTGGGTTTCGGCAGCGCATCACAGAGCGCCAGGCAGATCTAAGGAAGGCCAAGTCGTCCATGTTCGCTAAACGGCTATACGGTCAGTCAGCATATAATTCCACATCAACGCAAGTACGCACCTCATCCCATCTCTACGTGCAGCACGGAATTCGCCATTCGCGTCGTTTTCAGCATGGAAGAAGTAGGCGTCTGGATCACGTCGACGTGGTAAAAGGCGAGGAGACATTTCCGCGCCGAATCCCGGCGTCCATCATACACGTGCGCGTTGGGTCCGTCGGCACACCTCGCACTCGTTTTTACCTTCATCCTCGTTCTAATGTAAGTTTCGTTCACATTGATCTATGCCTCCTTGATTACTTTGGCTGCGACTCAGTGCGAGGGCCCTTCCGTCGGCCAGACAGAAACATCTGATCACGTGGCCGTACCTTTGTTCATGCTCGATTCGGATTTGGCTTGACTGCTTCTTCCTCTTACCATCGCCGATAGTTCCCTTGTCAGCGAGTTCTACCTTACCACTATCATTAGAACTTCTCCCTATCGGAGAAAAGCTTGTATCTCAGAGCATGGCGCTGCCTCTCGAGTCATTCAACGTCAGGCGCGTATTCACCGAGGCCTCGGATATGTCGCTCTTCTCGAGTACCAACTTGAGGGTACGTTCTGATTGCTAGGTTAACGCTGTGTGACTTCTGTATACAGATCGACTCTTACGAATACGCATGGGGACTGAAGCGAGGAGAAGTCGACTCATTCCTTGAACGGTCCTGCAATCAACTTCGTAGTAAGTTTGTCCCCATCGGCACAGCTTCAGAAGTGTCAACCGTAGTGATCAGTCCAGCCCGCACTGAAGGCGGCCATACTCGCCCAGAGAGTGGCTCTCATACCCTCTGATGCCCTCATCCATCGCCTCCAAGCCATGCATGATATGAATCGATATCAATGTCCCGTCAACCAACGGCGGCCTTTCACCGAGGTAAAGTTTGCGCTCCTTCTGACTATCGCATGTCTCTCAGTCATACACAGCTGTTCCCTATTCAAACTTACGAATACCGACTTGTCGCCCTGGACAAATCCGTGTCCTTCTATAGTCGACATCCGGAAACCGGCAAGATCTCCCCTCTCAAAAAGCGAGCCCCCGGAAATTCCGTGGCACTGGTATCGGCAGATGCACATCCCCTGTTCGTCCTTGCGAACGGCTGCAGCGCCGTCAGCCGCAAATATAGGCTCTTTGCTGAACCGATGATCACCAAACTTACGGCGATGTACGCGGCATGGTACAGCGTAGTTCCTCTCGAGTTCTTCAAGGGCGCATTCCACGGTCAATTTGGGCGCAGCATTCCGCCTGTCCATCGACGACATTTTCCCGATCCTGGTATACCTGGTCATGGGTCCTCGACATCCTCTTCATCATCAGACGACGAATCCAAGCGATTGCGGATCTCGCTCTCGGATAGCGACTACGACGAGCCGGATGTCGGGAAGTGGATGAACGAATGCGAGTTGGTATCGTTCGACGCCGCTGTGACGAACGAGAGTCAGATTGGGACATACGCGTCGGAGATTTCTCGGCCGGTGAACGAGGCGCTGGAGGCGGCGAAGAAGAGAAGGCCACCAGCACCAGCACCAAAACGCACGAAGCGTAATCGGACTGAATAGTTGTTAGAGTTAGACTCGCGTATCGTACAGTACAGCTGTAGTTCACTAAAGCCACCCGAACTGTTTGATTACACCATCTACTATCACAACTACTCTCGAGTCTCGGTCAGCGGTGACAGAAGGTACACGGAAACAAACCAGAGTCAAAACTTCGAACGAGTCCAACGGTACACGCGCAGCATTCGTAGAACGAAACCAGAGAAGTGAAGGAAATCAGTGATAGCGCAACTCATGATGGTCGATCAGAAACGAGGACAGTGAATCATAATGAATTCAATCAACTGATGCCGCTGAAATTCAGAAACGCTCCTCTGAGTGGCAGGTCAGAAGGGTGAGTTCTGAAGCTCAATGGCTGACCCTCCTGTTTTAGTTAGTTAGATAGGGCACGGTGATCCCGTGTACTTCAAAAGTTGAGACCAAACATTGAAACCAAGCCTCGTCTCGTCGTCAAGCTTCCACGACCCGAATCACGATCTTCGCCGATTTCCTACTGGTTGCAGTGTTACATGATCTTGTCCTGTACCTTGGGATTCACGATCACACCGGGTTTTCACGGGATCAGCTTCGGCAGTTTCGGCGGCCGGCAAATTTAGGCATTGCGATATCTCATCTTGCCTCTAACCTGCATCATCACGTAGACACGTCTGGGGCAAGTGTTCTGACCTTTGCGCTTGCCGTTGCCGCGCCCGGTAAACTGACATAGTCGAACGAGAAAGCTTTGGCTCAATCATTTGCGTACTCGACGGTGACTCGTGAACGACCCAATAGGTATGTGCTTTGTATCGGATTCCACTGACGGTCTCATTACGCGCTCGCAGCTGACGGAGCCTGGGCTTCTCTGCAACACTTCGAATACGGGAGCATGCGGGGGTGGGCGTTGTGGGTGAATTCATGTCAGGCAAGGGGTACGTCTCCAAATTTACTATGATCGTTTCACGTTTTGATAATCTACCACCGCAGGAGCATCTATTCAGGTCGCATCTCTGTAGCTTATAGCTAGAATGGTAATGTCCTTGGTCCTTGTAAGTCGGCTCGGGTACGACGAATCCTTCACGCATCTAAACCTCCAACGTTCGGAGTTGCTGGCGACTCTCAACCCCACCAAGCCAATCTCTCGCATTTGCGATGCCAACCGCCAACCCTATGTTTCGAGAAAAATGGACCAAGCAAAAATTCTGCGCAACAATCATTAACGACATCTGGCCTGGTGTCATCTTCTATACGGTCATCTCTGTTGGTGCGTTAAGACTCCATTCACATCTTTGAGGTCGTGCTGATTCATAGTTTTAGTGGTCACCGCCGTTTCCAGTCAAACACCTCACTCGCTCGCCATCAACCCTCAGCTCATGACAGTCTTGGGTACAGTCTTGGGGCTTGTCATCTCGTTCAGAACGTCCTCGGCTTATGAGCGGTCGGTCCAGTTCTCGTCGCCTACAGCATGTTTTACCGGTAGCCAGGTATCAAAAGGGCGACAGACTGTGGTCTAAGTTAGTCGCGAACTCGAGGAACTTGGCTCAGTTGGTGTGACGAACTCAACCTCAGGGCGCGCAGCTCGTTGATCCTTCTTTAGATCTGGAATCACGTTCCGATCGAGCGCTCACAGAACGGGACGAGCGCGCAGAGCACGCTCCAGAACATAATCGAGAAGAAAAGTATGATTAACGTCATTCAGGCGTTCTCGGTGTCTGTCAAGGTCGCGTTCTACTCATCGAATTTGTCGTCTCACGGACTGATGGTCTTCTCACAGCACTTCCTTCGTGGCGAAAATGGTGTATACTACCAGGACCTCTACCCGCTGATCTGTTTTCTCCCCCGCTACGCTCTCGCGGACGCCGCCGTCGACCAAACGCTGCCTCTGTGGAACGTAGAGCATCTGTTTCAACTCAAGCAGGCGCTATCATCCTCTTCCACGCTCACAGACACGGTCACGTTGAGCAAGGATGTCTCGGACGCCGACGACCCACTTCGACTGGCGCGTGCATGTTCGCTCACTTCCACACTCACAGACGCGTCCACGGTGGGGAAGGAAGTCAAATCACCCACGTCCTGGCTTTGGAGCTTATCTTGCATCGCCCCGCGCAGGAAAAATTCTGATCCAGAGAAGGCCCTTCCCGACGTTCCAACGCACCGTCATTTGAAACCGGCTTACAATCCTCCCAGGACAACCCTGTACGATTACCTTCCGTTTCTCCTGCTCTTCAAGTGGATCTGGAAGAAGGTCACCGGCGATACGAACAGTGTCTCTGACGGTGAACAACGCGACGCGCTGGGAAGAAAAGTCGGCCCGATTGTGGGAGACAGTAATGTTCCTCTTGAACTCACGAACTACCTCTCCGGGTACCTTGCATGTACGTCGTACGCCACGTCTGTGCCCCGTTGTGTTGCTGATGACCATGCCTAGTTTTGTTGCGCGAAAAGTTAGTGGAGGGAACCATCATCGGCAAAGTTGTCGACTGTGTAGCCGATCTTCACGACGCATTACGTGCTTTGGAGCGTATAGCCAACAACCCACTTCCACTTGCATATCAGACACATCTACGTATGTCGATATGGATATACCTGCTTCTTCTCCCGGTGAGGCCCTTCGGCTATCGCATTCGCCTGATCCTCACGAGTCTCCAGTTCCAGCTCTACGACAATCTTCACTACCTCACAATACCCGGCACCGCGTTCACGGCCTTCCTTCTGCTTGGGCTCTTGGAAATCGGGAATGAAATGTGCGTTTGATTACTCACTTGGCCAAAACGAACTCGCGCTAACACCCGCCAACCGACAGCGAGAACCCGTTTGACTACGATGGCAACGACCTCGATCTTGACCAGTTCTGTATCGCCTTGCAGCGTGATCTTCAAGAGATCACCGCGAACCCTCCCCTCCATCCCTCTAGCTTTCTATTCTCGGCCTGGAACCAGCCCTTTGTACCAACGGATTGTCGTACTGCTGAGGAGCTCGTGAAGGGCGAAACAGAGTATGGATACGCCGAGATCGGGAGTAAAGGCTTCGAAAATGTCACGAGAACACTGATGAAAAGCTTGCCTTCGGGTTAGATCATACCCGTGATGTAGAATCTAGATATATGGCTCTGAGATGTGTCATACCATTTGGCTTCTCTACATGGGCGTGCTTGCGTCGCGCAGCAGCGGTCCACAAGTCGAATAATCCAGCAGCGAGCTGTTGGAGGCGGCCTATCGGGCCGGGAAAATACTGCTCTCATTATCGCTGCCTTGTCCCTACCACGTTGAAGAAAGGGGAGTTTGTCTCTGTATTGTTCCTCTTAAACTCTGCGTCTTCCTTTTCATGATCTTGCTCTCTTTTTTCCTCGGCTGTTAGCAAGCAGCGACAAGCAACACGTGATCGCGCTTTTGTTGCGGTCCCTGATCGAGGCGGTGGGCTCTCACTCGGCTCCCAGTCTGCTCCCATCCCCTCATCATCTGCGCGTTGCCACATCCCGATGTCAGCCACAATCTCAACGTCAGCGCCAGAAGATTCTCTGAGCAGACCATATCTGGCTCTGGTTTCGTCAAGCGATAACGAGTGCGCAACGTTCACTTTCTGATAGATACTATGTTCCCATTCTCTGACGCGTTTTCTAACTTGAGGGGTTCGAGTCCTGGTGGAGCTTGTCTGTAGGTGATCTGTCGACCTATTCGTACAGCGACTTAGAGTCGAAGCGATTGCGTACGTCCGCCGACACCGACTTCAATCAGGAGGACGGCGGCTTTGGCGATGGCAGGTAGGTTTGTACGAACCACCGGCCGAATTTGAGTCTTGTATAGCGAATGAGAAAATGCCCGGCTAGTGTACGTCGGAGGTCTCGAGAAATGCATCCGGCGTCGACGAACCGTGTCCTTTCTCTCTTCGCGGAAGTACTTTGCAAGGGACAGGCGAGGGTGGAAGAGGACTCGAACTGCCGACAGGGCGCATCACGGATGGGGCAGTCCGCGTGGTACACCTTCTAGAGCGGTGCTCGCGTGCGTCTTTCTTTTTCCCAAAACCTCTTGCGCAACCTTCCTTTTCTGCTAGTCCCCTTGTAGTGGTGCATTGTTTTTGAGGTTGTGTCTTGCAAACAGTGGTACAGCCCTTCGTGATGGGTGCTCTTCGCGGCCCTGCGTTCCTCGCTTCTTGGCAGATAGCATCATTCATCGAAACAGCTTCCACCGACTACACACATGCACTGGTGCGTTGCGTGTCCTTGTATTCCTCCGAAGGTCGGCTCTTCTTTCTGTCCGAGATTTTGTGGGCCTGCCAGCTCCTGCGGCCGCGGACATGACTGTACACAAATCGTTCCCGTAGTGATGTACTTTCGTTCATTTGGACAATTTGCACACTTGTGACTTTGACAGCTTTTTCTGTTATCCCGAAACTCTCCATATTATCTTTCGTCGCTCGTCTTGGTTCGTCTTGTTGGTTGGAGAACATTGATCTGGTTTGCTTTAGAAAAGTTCCTCGCCTACCTGCCGCATTTGGAGTCTAGACTACCCTCGTTGATCACCCCGCATCAGCGCCGACCCACTTGTGTTTGTGTCTACTGATACCTCACCACCTTTTAAGCGCCCAAGCACTGGCTCGAACGTCGACAAGGTGATGTCGATCTGTGTTGCCACCAACGAACTAACGTCTTTTGACATGTCAGCGGGACTGATAACCTGCTCACTGTCGTCAGTGATTCATGACGATCGGCCGTTCCCACCTCTACGTGCAATGATTATCTGTTCCAGTTCATCCTTCGCGAGTGGACGCAGTGATCGGGTACTTCGGGGTCTCAGGTATGTGTATTGCGAGTCTCTATGCAGGGAGCTTGTAGGCTTCTGTGCAAAACTTGGCGAGGGCGATGTTTGTGCAGCGTAACATGATATAATGCATATCTGAGCGCTTATGCAAGGCGTTTCATTTCCTCGACCGATTATCGTGGATAGTATTGAGTGTATACACCATCAGCCGTGGAATGGCGCATGCGTACCCCAGGCAGCCACGCAGGTATGTTGAAAGTGGTCTTACAAAAGTCAATATCGAATATCAAGCGTGGGTCAGTAGTTCCCGCCTCGTAACTCTTGGTCCGACAAGTTCGCTCAGCTGTATCTCAAGGTCCATCGTATGTCACAGCTCAAATTGAATGCAAACTGTTGAGCACCTTGTTTCCTGCTAAGGGCCAACCAATCGCAGATGCTGAGGTGAACAACGATCGGGACCCACTTTTTGCTCAAGTTGCCTAGCGGCCGTCATTAAGTCCGATGCTCAGAATTTGCCTCGCTACGCCCGTCTGGTGCGAGGCGCAGAACACAGCTTCGGGTTATGCGTGTCGTTGTGTCAGCTACCTGCATCGGCCAATGCTGAACTGAGGATACCGACTCGGCTGACATCCTGATATCCCAAATCGCATCATGAGCTCACAAGCAAGTGTTGGAGATCAAGCCGACATCCTCGACCGCGACGCATTAGTCACATACTCGAATCATACCCTACTCATTCCATAAGACGCGCCTCATCGCAAACATTCTTCCTGACTCTTTCTGACTCTTACTGATTCTTCCTGACTCTTCCCGACTCATCCTGACTCTGACTGATTCTTACTGACTCTTAGATGACTCATATGTAGAACCTTCTAGTAGTACTGTTCTGGTATATAAGCCCATGTATGTACCGTGTAACCAGTAGTTGTATTCATCTTTGCTGCTAACAGGTTATGGGCCCCGACCGTACCTAAACCATCAGTAGCCGATTGTCACTCGCATTCTCATTCTCCTTCGTCGCTCTCGTCTGTGGCTTTCTTGGGTGCCGAATCCCAACGTGTCGTTCCCCGTCGTCCCGCCGTTCTTGCCGTTCCGTGGCTTCCTGTTGCCGAATCAGGATTGATTGATCCGATCGCGTTTAGTCGCGTACCGCCGCCGCCGTCGTTCTCGTTCTTATCGTTGCTTACCGTCGCACCGTTACCGTACCCCCGCTACCCGTCGTTATGTCCGAAGCCAAAGGAGTCATGAAGCTTACCAATGACAACTACGAGGTTTGGCGTGTCCTGATGCAGGCCGTCTTTACTCGAAAGAATGTCCTTGATGTCGCTATTGGCATTACACCCCGTCCCGCTGGAGGTCCCGCTCCAAATCTTAGAGCCTGGGATCGCAAATCCGCCGAAGCACGCGCCGAAATGATTCTCGCTGTTGAAACCGACCAACTCGCACACATGACCGCCGTGACCGCCCACAAAGTTTGGCAGGAACTTGAACGTGTCCACCGTTCTCGTGGTTTTGCTACCAAGATGACGCTGCGCCGCCGCTTTATGACCATGCGCAAAGCCGACGATCAGAAGATGTCGTCATGGATTGGTGATGTCCGCAGTGTGGCATTCCGCCTCACACAAGCAGGAATCACAATCGCTGACGAGGATATCATTCTTGTTCTCACTATGGGTCTACCCCCATCCTTTGATACACTTGTCGTTGCCCTCGATTCCACTGATCCATCCGCCCTCACCCTCGATTATGTGATTGCCCGCCTCCTCAATGAGGAATCCCGCATGACCGCATCCGACTCACCATCACTCACACGCGATGCCGCCTTCCGTGCTGATGCCAATCGTATCCGCCGCCCGCTTTCGCAGATCACCTGTTTCAATTGCGGAAACAAGGGTCATTATCAGGCTAATTGCCCTGAACCTCGCACAACCCACGTCGCAGCCAGCGCTTCAGCTGCAGCCGAGTTTGATGCTGCATGGTAGACACTTCGGCTTGAGGGGAAGTGTTGGAGATCAAGCCGACATCCTCGACCGCGACGCATTAGTCACATACTCGAATCATACCCTACTCATTCCATAAGACGCGCCTCATCGCAAACATTCTTCCTGACTCTTTCTGACTCTTACTGATTCTTCCTGACTCTTCCCGACTCATCCTGACTCTGACTGATTCTTACTGACTCTTAGATGACTCATATGTAGAACCTTCTAGTAGTACTGTTCTGGTATATAAGCCCATGTATGTACCGTGTAACCAGTAGTTGTATTCATCTTTGCTGCTAACAGCAAGTTCATATCTGGTACGGCTGTGTGTAGATCCATACAACCTCGCGTTGCTTTATCAGAGATCATCATGGGAATAAGATGTGAATGCACCTCTCACATTAGCTTGAAGCCACCATATCTGCTTCAAGAGGTTCAGACAATGATATGCACCAGAGTGTGACATAATGAATCGACGACCCGGCGAACACATACTTAGCATTCATTTGTTGGACCTACACGAATCGCGAAAAGCAAGGTAGGGCTCAAGCCTCAATGAGCGGGGAACTCGAGCATAACTTTGATGTCAGAATGATTGTGATTTACCGCTCATTCATTCAATCATACTCGGCACAGACCGAATTCGCTCAAGGTGTTCATTATGTTGAAAGTGCGGGGGATTCCCGCCACCTGAAGAGCGCGGCAAGTGCCGGATGATGTCTCAAACGCTGCTCGGCCGAAAAAGGACTTTGCTAGATACCACCAGCACGCCCTCCGATTGTCGGCACTCCCAAATGCAGTATGACAGTTCCGTCAACTGCGAGGTCTGCTACTTCTAGAGTCTGTCCTAATCCGACGACGCTTGCAAAGCGAGACGAGACAGCAGATCTTACGGCATATCAGCGCCTTTAGATCCCGATCCACAGACACAACGATCGAGCCTGCCGGTGGTGGGTGATCATATCATTTTTCTCCATTTCAGCATGTCCTGCACCTTCCGGAACTTCACACTCATCTATTGTAGGGCCACCTGCCCTGACTGTACACTGTGTCGTTCTGTTCCTTGTCCCAACATCTACACCCGTTCTTCGGTAGGTCATTGCAAGCCACGGCACTGAGGAACGTCGATTCCTGACAGTAGAAATGACCAATTACAGACGATTTCCTCGCCACTCGCACGTATCGTTGTCCCGGCGGACAGAGCATGTTGTGACTTGCAGCAAACCCGCCTGACGAATGTATGATACCAGACCAACAAGAACCTCTGCTATGCGAACCATAGCAATGGGGATGTATCGATGTACCTCGCGTTGACACAATCGGGTACTTTGGACTCGTTTGGAGCCATTAGGCTGCGGGTCGGTTCGGACGAATCGCCGACTCGTCTTACCGTGGTCGGTGAGCCGGACTGGACTGGTTGGCAGCCAAGAGTGATGATGGTAGGTACACCTGCAACGAAACAAGAGCTACAGATCGACCTTGTTCGATCGTGTGTGTCCATGCTTGAATAAAGGTAGCGGGTTGACCTCCATCCTACCATCATCATTCTCTATTCGCCCTTTCGTTCAGCAGAGTTCATTCGAGCCGACGGGATGTCGTCCATTCCAGTCTTCCCACTATATGATTCGCCGGCGCATACTTCAGGAACACCTCTTCCATTATACTCGCCGTTATGGAGCAACGCGCTTGTGGACTGTAATCGGGACCGTCATCCGAGAGATCAGGGTGCTTACTGGAACCACTCTTCATACCGCTATGAGGGCATATACAATCTTCCGTCAGGCCGACACAAAGAGTCGGGACCTCCTCCCGGCGGTGCTCCTCAGGCATGTTGTATTTCTTGCGTTCACTGCCCTTCCTCAATCATTGCTGTGCAGCCCACCTACACTGTTCAGACCGAGTCAGACTACCATAGTCACAACGGCGACCATAGCACGCTTGCGCATACGCATAGCCTCCCGTCCAGGTCCCAAGTAAGAGATCCGACGAGTACATCTCACCCTTGCTAACCTCCACTTCGTGGAACCAGCCTCGCAATGACTTCCACTCGGTACCCAGTCCAACACACAAGTACAGCAATATCCAGTCCCCGTACTATCAAGACTCTCTGCTATCCGTTACCAACAATGGCTCTCCATCGCCTGTCCGTGGGTACACAAACCCCGCTCGGACGTATCGTCCTGTAGCATCACGAATTAGCTCTGCTCCCGTCCTAACGAATTCGCCGTATATCAGTGGCTGGTCGTCCGCAACTTCGTCATCCCCTGGGAGTACAGGGAGCGCCGCTGTCCACAGGGCCGATGGTCCTGCAACACATTTGCGTCAACCTCAAACTTCACCGCAACACCCCGGTGGTCACTTTGTCGGCCGGATGGCAAGTAGCTACCTAGCATGCTTCTTCTGCAGGGGGCGCAAGATCGCTTGTGGTCGTCCGATGGATGGTAGCCTGGATATGACATGCAAGTGAGTTCTCCTGCAGCATTTCGACGTAGCTTGTACTCAAGTGCCTACAGTCAGTGCGCTAGAAGAGGGAAGAAGTGTCAGTACCCGGCAGCGTCTCGAAGGGGCCAGCATAAACGCGACACCAGGAAGAAGGCCGCGGCCGCGGGCACGCAAGTCTCAGACTACGATGTCAATTCTGAAGCGTAGACGAGTACTCTTCTGTGTACTCCCCACACGTTTGTATCATTCATCGTGTACGATATTTCTGCCGGAGAACATTCCACTTCTACCATATGTACATAATCTTACTGGATCTATATTGCAGCTTGTTCAGGAAATAACGGGTGGAATGTGTTCGGAAGGCAGGAATGGAGAGGCATGATGGCCCACTATGAGCTACGTCGCGAGCGCTTGCGGCGAAGAGAAATGGAGAACATCAAAGCCTTGGCCGTATACAGCATCCCAGTCAAAGCGACTGTCCCTGTTTTCCTCGCCGAATGCCCCAATCAAGCGACCCACCCACTTCCCGCCGTTGATGACAGGTCTCGCCTCCTCGCGTGTCTTCCCCACGGCTCCCTGTCCATATATCATTGTAAGATCCTTGTTGAGGAATGTCCCGATCCAGCGAAACGTAAGGCTTATCCTCTCCCCCACAACGACTCGCTTTCTCCGAATCGGGTGGATCCCGTGCTTCCATTGCTGATTCGTCTGAAGGCCTAGAACGAACATGCTGTTGTGTGGGAGCGGGATTGTCTCCACATGGGCATCCGACTGCGAGGTATCGTCTTTGTGGCGTAGTACCATGGTGCGCGTCGCACCGAGGGACACGTTGACGATGTTCGAGCCCCGCACTATGTCGATGGTCTTGTCGGCGTGCTCTGAGATGTGGTCTTTACCAGAGCGGTAGTACTGGATAAGGACGTGATTCACGGGATGGTTCAGGACTTGCTGAACGCGATTCGCGATGAGCGCAACTGTAGGCGTGATGCGACATAGCTCGGGGCTCTCATCGGACGGATGCCTATAGAGGGGAATGCTGTAGTCCTGCTCAGCAATTGTACGTGATAGATCTTGAACCCTGAACATACCTGCCATCGGGGGATATAACGCCTTGTACAGCAACTAAGCGAGGCACCTCGCCGCCTAGTCAGGAAGAAAAGAAGGGTATGTCAGTAGAACTATCACACCCAATCGAGCTGGTTCGACCTACCACGATGGTGCATCTTGTTCCATTGAACCTCATCCCTTACTCGCTGGAAGGCTACTTGTGAAAGTTCCGGCTGCAATAGGTTTCGCACGAGGTATGTGTCTCCAGAGCCATAGGTTACCGGTGGCGAGTCCTGACGTACGCCAGATGCCGGTGGAACAAGCCGAGGTGTATTCGATGGACTGGCCGACGCTGCTGTGCTGTAGCTGATAGGCGAGGATGTCATGACTGTAATGGCACTGAGGAAGGACTGGACAGGCTACGTGTTGTTAAAGCATCAGCAAGTTTCCCCGGTTACTGGCCGGCTTTTCGGACTTTTCCGCTGTTTGCTGCATTCTTCGAGTAGTCCACCGTGTCCGTCACCCATTCCTGTTACATAGGAATCAGAGAATATATCTTAATCATCATTCTGTGCTCGTTCAGACCCACGGGATGTGTAAACAGCTGACGGAAAATGTGTAAGGTGGCAGTTGGTG
Source organism: Strobilurus stephanocystis (assembly GCA_019915075.1). Classification (NCBI taxonomy): domain Eukaryota; kingdom Fungi; phylum Basidiomycota; class Agaricomycetes; order Agaricales; family Physalacriaceae; genus Strobilurus; species Strobilurus stephanocystis. Next base: position 711,468 of record JAHLMI010000018.1, read on the forward strand.
ATCGAACTTTTCAGGGCCTCGGACCTGGCTGTTTGACTGTTGACTGTTCAACTGTTCGGCCCGATTTTGGCAGGGGAAAAGTCCAAAAAGTCCGGAACAGTTTTCGGGAGAACTTGCTGATGAGGACAGTGAATGACTCACTTCGAAAGCATGTGGCCCTGATGTGACTCGGCTACGAAGTCACTTTTCACGCGAGAGAGTTGCCCTGAGTATACAGACGGTGTTGATCCGGGGAGCGCGGAGTTGAGTGTGGCCTCTATGAATACCATACGCAACGACAGAGTCAAAAGAGCAATGTACTGAGAAGACACCTCCTTATGATCTACGTGGTAAGCCTCGCAAGTTCGACGGATGCTTGTGGCCACAAACCTGGCACTTTCGGCAATTGCACGTAGAACAAATCAAACCGTTGATAGACCTGAGGTAATTTACACTGTTAGCTCAGTTGAGCTGATCTCTAGAATCAAGGAAGCTTACGCCGTCGCACATTCGAACGGAAATACCAAGAAAGCGGCGACCACCATGGGTATGTCGAATCGTGCCTCGATGCAGCGAACATTCGTCAACGACCTGTGGGGTTTATCACTGCACTGTACTGGAGAGCCGACTGCAACACGTACATGTGCACCGAGGGATGAAAATACTCATTGCATCGAACTCGAGCGGCGTCCATGCCGAATCCGAGTCTCTGGAAGTGCAGCGTCAACGCGCGGTCCAGACGTGCCGCCATCGTGATGAACTCGGCTCCGTGTGCAGAGCAGGGTGAAAGTGGGCAGGGAACGAAGCAAAGATGATAGAACACGATTATGCGGTTGACAGTAGAACATGAAACGACAGTCGTGCCAAACAGCAAGGTGGTCATCTTTCTAGACCTCACGAATCGTCGCCCATCTGCGATTGCCGTTGCTAAGCACGCGAACTCCGTTTCAGACCCGTATGAAGCATACATATGGAGCGTTTCGCTCCGTTTTGTTGTCGAGTAGAAGTTAGGGCGGATTGAAGGCGTACCAAGGCTCGAGCATTGCCGAAGTGATGAGACAAGCGCAGGCTGATCAGAATATATCAAGGTACGCCGCAAAGCGTCCCCGGCTCAATCAACAGCGTCGCATTCAGACGTGAGAAAAGCCCTCAAAGGACCTGCGACCTGCCAGTTTCTAAACAATAGATTCAGTGGCCGTACAGTTTAGCGATCGCCTCTGTAGTAGTGTTACCACCGCTGAAGACGATACCTACGTCCCATCCTTTCTCTCCGCATTCCCGTTCAACAAGCTGCCTGAACTTCTCGTTGTACAAAACAACGGCGAGCGGAACGGCCGAGGACGGCTCGATAAATGCCTTCATCCTCTCCAGGACGAGCTTCATCGCGTCCTTGATCTGGTCCTCGGTGACGCTGTACACGCCCGCGACCTTCGACGTGTCCGAGATGACCGTCCAAGGAATGAGCCCCACCGGCGTCCTCAATCCATCCGCGATCGTAAGCGTCTTCACGGACTCGATACGCTTCCCAGCCTCCAAACCCATCTCTCCGTCATTCGCGCCCTGATACGAGGGCTCCGCACCAAATACGCGAGTCGGACTCCCAGCGAAATACGTCGCCACCCCGGATAACAATCCGCCACCGCCCAAAGGCGTGAGTACCGCGTCCAAGCCTGGGCGCCCAAGATCCTCGCGGACTTGCGAGTCGAACTCGAGCCCGACGGTACCTTGCCCGAGTATAATGTCGGGATGATCGTACGGCGGTACGAGGATCGCGCCCGTATCCTCAATCACCCGTTTCACGACTGCCTCCCGCTCATCGCTAGTAGATCCAGAAAAAATAACGTTGGCGCCATGAGATTTCGTACCGGCAATCTTCGACGGAGTGGATATGGAGGGCATGACGATGTGTGCGGGAATGTTGAACGTGGAGGCGGCGTACGCCAGGGCCTGTGCGTGATTCCCAGAGCTGTGCGTCACCACGCCGCGCCTTCTGACCTCGTCCTCGCCCAGATGCTCGAATAGACGTAGAAGAGCATGGAATGCGCCGCGAGCCTTGAATGCACCGATTTTCTGGTAGTTTTCGCACTTGAAAAAGAGGCGGATTGTCGGCTTGGCGCCATGGGTATGTGAAGACGCGATGTTATCGAGAGTACGGCATGTCAAGACGGGCGTTCTATGCACATGGGAGCGTATGAGGGTGTATGCAGAGCGCACGGACTCCTGCGATAGTGGGAGACAGAGGGAAAGATCGGCCATGTTTTTGGCCGTGGCAGATCGGCGATCAAACCGGCGTTTGGTCGCAACTCGCAAGTGTTCGAGTCTGCAAACCTTCGATACAGAACCATCAATCTCCAGAGCTTTGTGTTACGGCTTCCTCAACAGCAAGGAAATCAGCTATTGTCTCAATTGTGTCTCTGCGGCCGCGTCATCTTCAACAATTTTTCGGACTCGAGCAACGGCCGAGGACTGCAACACACTTCAAGTTGTACTGCATTCATTTGACGATGTTTTGGGTACGATTGAGATGAGCGATTCACATTGGTTCTACTTAGCACAGAAACAACATAGAGGTCTCGCCTGAATGCGGAGCTACCAAGGAAACTGTGCACCAAATCCTTCTGGAAGTTCGGCCTGGAGATGGTCAAGGCGCAGAAAAGGGAGTATTTTGGCTTGAGTGGACTGCGTACTTTGTAATGCGTCGTCCATTGAAGGCCGACACGTGCTCACACGAGCCATATTGTCTTGGATCGGAGACTGATGGAAGACGTTCTTCAGCCCGTTAGCGAAGTAGCTCTGAGAACGGTTGCCCTCGAAGATGCAGTATATGAACCTTGATGAGAGGACGAAACCTGGAGGCTGGCTTGTGAGCGCAAAGTACGTAGATTCGGCGCGTACTTCGCGTCATCTGTTAGGTTCTGCCCCGGACCGGAGGCCGATCGGAGTCTGAACAGTGAACGCCTCTTTTCGGATGACGCCAACACGGGAGGGCCTATGCATTGCCACTCACAGAGACGGGTTTGAGCTGAGTGGGGGATACAGCTCAAAACACCTTGGAATATTAGTGTTGTATCCTCCAGGGGCCAGGAGAATTCAGCGCGGAGGACCAGCGCACCGTTGCGCTGGCGCGCGAAAGTGCCGCGCTGGTTGCGCGCTGGTGCGGCGCGCGAGAGGACCGGGGTAGGTGCGCTGGTGATCCATCGGATACCTGACCAGTAGCGAGACGTTCAAAAACCACCAGACATGTCGTGCTATAGTGGTACAATGTAGTTCGTAGTAAATGCGAGAATGTATCTCACCGGTGGAAGCGAGAAAGACACGGAAGCCCTGTCATACCAAATTTGGAAGGTGCCGGCCTGACGTGTGGCCTTGAGACTATTCGCAGTAACTGAGTAAGTACTTACCTCTTGCGCGCTAGACGTAATAACAAGCCCAGATATGGTTCATGAGTGTATGTTAGAGATCTTTCGGGATTTGCGTGGCATTTTTGCGTGTCACATGTCAATACGTGTCTCGCGCGCTTGCTATTCCTCAAGCCCCGTTTCATTGGCTAAGCCAGGACCACGTAGTTTTTAGTCGAGAGTCGTCGCAACGGTCATTGCGAGCAGGTACTTCAAGAGTAAGAGCACTCTACAGTAGCTCAACAGCTTATATACTAGTCACCAGAGGTTCGGAAGTCAAATATCTTAACCGTGAACTGTGAGTTCTCAATGCTGATGTTGAGTCACATTTGTCCAGTACTCAGTATGTTGTAACCTGCGTATGGCTCTCATAGAAGTATCAAGCTCAGTCACTGGAGCTTGCGCTGAGGTGCGCTGAGGTGCGCTGCCAAGTGCGCTGATGGCCGCGCTGGGTGCGCTGGGTGCGCTGGTGGTGCGCTGGTGGTGCGCTGGCCGCGCTTGTCACATGTGACATGGCGCGCTGGTTGCGCTGGTGAGTGCGCGAGCCCATATAGCATAATAACAGCTACTTATTACTAGATATGCACAACGTGTAAGCTACTGGATCTGTCAATACCGCGTGCTGGCCACATTGTAATATGTCAGTCGGTGACCGACTCGCCGCTCGGTGTGATCGTTTTCTTTGCGCACTCTCGCTATTGCTAACACCGATTATGTAGTGGTCCTCTGGGTTCAAACAGTAGGCATTGTCAAACTACGCCTCTCCCATACTCGTATTACTCACTCATGAGGCACCAATGTTTTCTGTCTGCCAGTGTAAGTACTTACTGTCCCTCGGACCCTCAGAGTCAGGCTCGAATCATAATGATGACATTGCTGTTGTAGGCTTTGTGTGCAAATTATGCCTGTGTCTGTCCATGATGATCGAACCGGCGGGATTAAAGAGCACTTCGACTTCTCGAGCTCCCGAAATGTGCGCGCTTGGACCCGAGTATCCATTGGGATTTGACCCTGCTTGCGTGAAGTCTCAGTAAGTTGTGTGGCCTCAGAGGATGAAACTTGAGATAAACATTTAGCAAGTGACTATAGATGTACTACAATATGCTGAGCAAAAATTGCGCACGCCACAAGACAAGTTTACGGTAATTCTGGTAGTTGCGCTGGTGCGCTGGACCGAGGTGTGGGTGCGCTGATCTGTCACGCGTGATGCGCGCTGGCGCGCTGGTGGGTGCGCTGAATTCTTAGTGCCCATCCTCCAGCCCTGTTACCTGTTCGGTATGTGACGTGCGTCCTTCAAGGTGCCGCGCATCATCGCGACGATCCTGGTTCCTTGATGCCAAGGCATGCAGGGACAAGTTGACGTGTAATTGCGGCTCACAAGTCCACGCGGCATCCATGACGGTTGAACTGCTACGTCCAACATGCCGAATTTCTTAGACTCACTTGCTGAGAAGAGCGTTGCCAAGGACGACACGAACGCACACACCGCAAATCATTCTTCTTTCCCTGCAGAACCTCCCAAACCGAATTCTAGCCTTGACGCCTTGCTGAACTTCACGCCTCCTCCCTTCGAACAGATATATCATACGGAGCCGCCGTATCCTGATACCTCCCCAATACTTCTGTATGACTCACACATCTGCGAATCTCTATGTCTCAGACGCGTGGAACGGCTTCCCTCCCTTGTCTCTGACTTGATCAAAGCCGCCGACGATCGTGTTGCGCAGTTCTGGGAGGCTGGCGGGGTACTGCCCCGATACTTTTCACCTCCCGTATCCCTCGAGCAAGAAATGAGCACTGCAGACACGATTGGAGCGCAGCGCGACACAATGATGACCCGGATTGTGCAGCTCTGCTCTGTGCTGATGCTGCACCCCGATCATCCCAGCGCACGGTCTTTCCTCGGTATAGCGAATCATATCAGAACGCAAAAGTCGACAAACTTTCACTCCCAAGAGCACGCGTTCTTCCTCGGCAAAGGTTCCGCCTCGATGGAGCGGCTTCAAAGCTTGAGCGACAAGGAACGGGACGTCATCAGCGCAGTCCAAAGCGTGGGTGATACCATTTTCACGTTTGAGACGTTTTCGCTGTCGGGCGAGTCACTTGTAAAGTCTCTAGATACCGTCTGTGGAAAGCCGTTCCACTGGCCTTGCAGCAACACAAGGGGGCACAAACAGTTGGAGGCATCCGACGTCGCCAAAGACGCAGATCATACCCTGTGGTACCTACCACCCGTTGCCGACGATCCGCCCCGCTCCCGGCCTCAGTCCGAAGAGTCCCCTGCGCGGCGAAGCAGCCGGCTCGAATCGACGGCCGTGAACCGCGAGTATAGTGCTGTGTGGCCGCCAGGAGACGAACGATCGAGGGAAACGACTTACAAAGTCGACGCCTCTGATTACATTGTCAGGGTAAGTCATTCCTTGACATCGTGCAAACCATGTCTTACTTCAGCCTTAGGCTTGGGCGCGTGCCGTCGAGCGCGACACAACTCTTCTCATCTTCGATTGCGGCAATCACATCCGTTTTGGTATCCGACATAGAGGTCGTCAAACTCTATTTCTGTCCGATACGGTGGACTTCGCGGCTTCCGGGAGTCCTCGATTCGGAAGGTTGATGCTGGGGGTCACTATCTCCGCCGTTCATGATGCGATTCGACGTGGCTTTGAGCGTGTAGGCCGTCTTGAGGTCAACGCAGCACAAAAGCGGCATTTGTCTCACGAGTTGGAAAGTGACAATGGGAGGCCGAAGCTCCGTCGCATTGAGAGCGAGGAAGCCGAGGCAACGGGCTCGACTTTCAGGCCGCTTGCTGTTTGTGTTATCTCTCTAGAACCAATACAAGCTAAAAATCTCCACAGGAAATGTTCGAGGACATTGGCAAAAGGAACACCGTCCTACTGTACTTTGATTATGACGTTTATTGCTCCCCCTCTCCGCAGTTTTGTTTGCGCGTCAAAAGGCCATTGAAATCCTCGTACACATATTCGAAGTGCATAACCATTCGCGTACGAAGTAAAATTGGTGATGGAGCAACCGGCGATGTCTTCCGGGGAACGGTACAGCTAGATTGGCCTAATTCTGCACCGACCTTCTCCTCGACACCTGTGATTGTGAAGATCTCCATTGGCGATAACGTCGCGTTCCTCCGTCGTGAGCACGCCATATACGTTCACATTGCCTCCCAGGGTGGACTGAGTGGTGTCCCGTCATGTTTGGGATTCTTTGCGGCCGTCGATTCTAGCTGTGCTGTGCTGCTGCTCACGGACTGCGGGTCGCCACTGGCAACGAGGACTGGAACGTATGAGCCAAACGTGAAGCTGACCTTGAACGAGAGGTGCCGTATTCGCTCCTCGAAGCCTCCTGACGCTTACGACGTCCATACTTTAGGGAACAATATCTCCGCATACTCGATGGATTACATGCGATGAACGTCCTTCACGGTGACATTCGAACATGGAATCTGCTCGTTGACGAAGAAGATCGAATGGGTATCATCGATTTCGATAGCGCAGAGCTTGAAGCATCTGCGAAAAAGCGGAAGACAGAACGTTATAAGTTGCAGCTATTGTTGAAGGGAGAAAACGTAGATGAGTAGTAGCATTGAGAGTTGTAGATACCAGACAGGCCAGAGACAAGCATCAAATCGTATTCGGGTTCCGCCTACGCGTGGTCTCCGGGCCGGAGTCCGATCGAACTCTGAGCGCTTCTTTTCCACCGACTTCCAACATGGTACATACGAACCCAATCCTTGCCGGCCATAGCGCATGTCGCGTGAATACAGCTTCGTACATTTCAGGAGAGTATCATCATGCAAACTCTGCTGTCCTTACTCTCGGTTGTCTGATCTCTACTTTCATAGTCCGACCGTTTCACAACCCAGTCAGTCCTGATACTCGCTATGTCCCATGAGTGACCAAAGAGCGACTCCCACAGTATTGGCCGACGTTCTCTTGCTCGATTGGAAGACACGTGGAGATTTTCGACACGGCAGCGAGCCGCGAAACCGAAACCGACTGCGCTACTTCTCAACTCTCGTTCGCCCAGCGTCGCGCTTTTGGTAACAAATACGAGGAAAAATCAAGAGGAGCCAACTCTGTTCGTCGTATACTTCTTTCCTTCTCGTCTTTCTCTCCCTCATGAGCGCTTCCCAGGTATCACAGCTGCCATAGCATCCTGTCGGCGGTGAGGCAGGCAGCGGAGGGAAGGGAGCGTACTCTCGTATGTGCGTTTATCTTCCTGCCCTTTTCTCATGCCGATGTCCTTCATAGCAACGTGTTCACGAAACTTAGCCAACGAGTGCCGTTCTGTTCGCACGAACACGGCTCGTCCCAGCGGCGAGGAGACGAACCTTGTGTCGCACTTAAACAACACCACAAAGACGCTGGGCAAGCACTTGGACTCAAACAATCTACTTGACTCGACAATAAGACAGGAGCCAGCTCTCAAGGCTCCGTGTGTTTTGCCCGCGGTCAACGAACGACCTCGCTCGGCCAAAGAACCCAACCCCTCTTAGTCGTGCTGAGTCGCCATTTCGCTAGTTCTGCTTGCCCCGTACGTTCTCGTATGCGTCCCGGCTAAGCGAAATCTTGAACTCGCACGAAACAGACAGAGGAATGCGCAAAGTCGATGCGACCCCCTAGCATCTTTTCGCGAAAAGACTCGTCGCTCTCCTCGTCAGAGCGGTATGTGGCTATTTTGTTCTGCGAATAAATACGCCCTACACTTCGTGAAGTGCTCGACATACGGCGATCGAGGGAAAGCTGGCCGCCTTCCCGACGGTACCCATTTCGGGCTCTCTTGCAGCCCGGCACGAGCAGCGTTCTGGCATGATTATCGAGTTGCGCTTCTGCTCGTTGCCCTTCCCTGCATCGTAACGCACACTTACGGGCGCTCTCGACACCATAGCACGAAGCATCACGATCATTCTTAACGGGCATCCGACCAAAGTCCATACCGGGTTCGGCTCACGATGGTGCGTATAATTCATCCACTACGTAAGACAGCTCAGCGAACGCTCAACGCTGCCACAGTAATCCATCGATCCGTCATGGTATGTTGTTTCCTCCTCGAAATGGTCCCTCCGTCCTCTGTGAGTGCAACGCCCTGCCACGGAGGTCACGTCATTTACTGATCGCGTCTGTCGGGACCTCCTTCAGCAATTTGCGACGAAGCGAACGCGGGACCCTCACTGATGTCTCATGCAGGCCTACAGCAGACCAGCCATCACGACATGCTGTTTGGAAACTTCCCATTCGCACGGACGTGGTGGCGTTTGTGGAACGTCGACTGGGGAACTAGCAGCCGGCGCATCCTCGGTGAGAAGTCTCGCCTTTCTCATTCATCGCACAGATCGTTGAGGGATAGCATTGCAGACGCCCATCGTGAGCATGGCTCGTCGTGTCGTTGTGTCATCCCGCGCCCCGGGCGTACTCTGAGGCGTAGTCATCAGAGCCGTGGACGCAAAGCTCGCTGGAATGTCACGGCTACTTGAACGCGGAAGTGTTCTTCGCGGCAGTGCACATACAGCGTGTATACAACCCCACTTGATCTACTTGTCCTGCATGTCACTATAGGCTACATTCGACAAGGTGTCTGTTGTACAAGGCATGATTCATCAAGCTTGAGATTTGCATCACAGCGTTGTCTCCCTCGGCGTGCATCGCAATTCCGCGTGTAAGTACAGACATGACATCGCGTGAGCAGGCACGCGGACCACTTGATCACACAGCAACTTCCGGGAAAAGCCTTCGACGTTATCCGTTTCGTTATTCTTGCCTAGTCTTGCTGTTGGACAGATTCACGGCCAGGAACATTTGTCTTGAGTCCGCTTACTAGTCAATGGATCTGAGACGCAAGCGAAGGCTCCCTCGGGTGCTCGTATATTACTACACACATGAACCTAGATAACATCTTCCATGAAGACTGTCCTATTCCTGACGTCAATGCAATTTCGGCTGTTATATAGAGCTCTGGCAACTTCCTGCAGCTGCTTCTTGATCAGAGGCTTATCCGTATAAGCATCCGTTATGGCCTTGAGCTCTACCTTCCGCTTATGATCAGCCAAGCCCACATCTGTCGGGTTTGTGGTGAATCTATAGTAGACAGCGGGGTCACCGGGATCAAGCGCGTTCGAGCCCTCGAAAGTATGGTTCATCCGGGTCTGGAACGCTGCATCTGACCTTTCAGTCTCTGTGGCAAGCTCTTTCAGAACATGAACGACCCCGAGGTAGACGATGCGGTCGAATATCCCCGGCGCATTCCATTTGATGTTGCCACCGCCTCCCGTTCCGAGACTGAGAACCACACCAAGTACTCTCCGCTTGAAGATGTCCCTTGCCTCCGATACCACGCTATCTATCGGGTTGTTATTTCCCAGACCAGCATCCGTCATTGGAAGAGCAATTCCTCCGTGGCGCTTGGATGAGATTTCGGCACGTTTGAAAAACTTCGGCGCAGCCGTAGCCGCCCTGGCCGCATCGTGTACTGTAATGTCGTCAAAGTGACCGCCTACCTTGCGGTAGGAGCGCAGGCGTAGTGGGCTGCTTTCTATGGCGTATGCGCTGGTACTGTTCAAGAATCTGCACAGTTGTCAGAGCTGTCAGAGTCTGTACATCAGCCGTAGACGAGTGAACGTACATTCTTGTCCCATCATGGTCCTCCTCGTCGGGGAGTCCTTGACCACCAAGCTTGGGGTCAAGCAGAGTGACGTTCTTCACTTTGGTTGTCGCATACGAAATCTCCTCAACAACCTTGCTTATTGTTGAACCTTTGAACATTCCGTCCTTGAAAGGGGATAGCTTCCTGTTTGAAAAGCCAAAAATTCTTGCCGACAAGTTTGCGTAGTGCCCAATGGCCGATTCGACGTCCATGCCAAAGCGTCCGAGCATGATTGCGATCAGCCTAATTTTGTCTGCTGATCAATCACCGGCGTCAATTGTCTGAAAGTCTACCCACCCTCCGGTGCTTGTGCCCCCTATGAGATCGAAATAGTCATACGGCTTGACGTCGGATGAGTTAAGGACTATGTTCTGCTCCTCCTCTATGATGCCTTGAATCTTTAACATCAGGGCGTCGAGAATCAGCAGCGTCACAATGCCTCTGATTCCGCCTCCATCTTGTGACGGGGTAAGTCAGCCCTAGCATCATTTCAATCATGAAGCTTGAGGCATACCTAAAGATAGGATATTGACGGGTCTTGTCTCGTGTGGCTGACGGTGGGAGTGAGTCACGGCTGCGGCGGTTGTCGGTGTTGCGCTGATATTGAATGGATTTCTCGATGTCCCCGAGCGATCTACGCTGGAAGACGCGCTGAGAATCGTCTCGCGGCCGTGAGAAATGTTGCGGGTTTCGGAATTGAGTGCCATGAGTCAAGGAAAGTCAAGTGTTATGTCTTCCCAATCAAGTATTACCGCCTTTATACATGACCTCAACTGTGGCGTCAGTGAAAACTGGTCGCAGTCTCCATGACAGCTTTCATCCAGTTGCGAATAAAGAGACCATACCAGACACAACAATATGGCTTCTTGTTTCCATGCACATGGCCAGGGGCTACAGGACAAAAAGCCTGACCGTAAACAGAACAACATCTGAACGTCACGTGTTGTCGGTGTACGTTCGGCCCGCGCGTGTGAGAACATCTCGCGCTCCGATTGAGGTTTAAACCGAACCTTCGTGTTACTCCTGCCACATGCGTTCACAAGGTCTTCAAACTGATTCGACATTGTCACCATCACAACCAACCCCGGAGTCGTACTGCCTAAAGGAAGACAAAAGCTTTCTTGTCTTCTCGGAGCATGACATTCGCCGGAGACAGGTAAACTTTGTTCGCATCTACTGATGGACGTGGAGACACCTGATGACCAACCTCGCGACGCTCATTGTTAATGTCAGTTCTATTGTCCCAATTCGGGCTCGTGCTTACTTGTCGAACCTCTCCCACAGAGTGTCGTGTATGGCGTCTCTTGTTGTTCCCCATCCAATGAATACCATTTATACCGAAGTTCGTTTGAAGCCTGAGACATCCCAACTTACCGACAATCTACAACTTACACCACCTCAAGATCACTCTGCAAATACGTGAAGTACACATGGCAGCCCCCCGATTGACTTCAGCACTCCGCGCCAGACATCTGCTTTGCCTTGGTCAGTCCACGGTCTGTGTCGGAGAATATATTGCTCACCTTTGCCCAGACGGCGACGGATCCCCACTTCATGGACTACTGGAACTTCACGTCATAAGCGACATCATGCGTTGCATTCAGGATGCGACGCAAGCAGAGACAACACCGCGACCATCTCAGATCTTTGACATCATTGGTGGTACAGACAGCGGCGGGTGCGTAGTCGATATCCTTCACACACGGCACGTATTCTGAATCATTCTCAGATTGATAGCTATTCTTCTTGGACGACTTCAAATGACAGCGGAGCAGGCAATCATCACTTACACTGAGCTGATTCGACAAGTCTTCATGGTCAAACGTCGAAAAAAGCGTCTCCCCGATGAGACTTTGCTATCTATGGCCATCAAGAAGATTCTCAAGGAACACGCAAACACAACAGATGGCAAAGCAGAAATACTCGACCGACCACTTGGGTTGGAATCCGGGATTGACACGCGATTTGTGCATTCCACGGACTCCACACTACCACGAGATTCTTTCGGAAACACGTACGTTGTCGTCATCATCTTAGCAGTGTGTGACGCTCAATTGCACAAAGCTTTGTCACAATGGTAGCCGAGGAAGACCTAGACAATGCTCGCGTCCTTCGTTCCTATACTCTTGCTAGTCATCACACCGCCTTGTGTACAATCTGGCAAGCTGGCTATGCAACCATGGCTCAACCTCACCTCTTCCCATCTATCCTTCTGAATCACGAAGCATTGGCGCAGCGATTTCTCTCTGGCTCGGTGGAAAATACCTCTCCGCTAGAGGAACTGATCAAAGAGGCTGAAGCATTGTACAGCTTCGACACTTGCATTGCCAACATTGTCAGTATAGGCAATGATCATTCGGAACTATCCAGTGTCTCTACACTAGACTGTCCATCATCCCGACTTGGCCGTCTATGGTCAGCTCTTTGCGGCCTTTTTGCTCCGTCTGACGGTGAGACGCACCACGGAACTTTCCGGGGTCAGATCCGAGGACGTCATGTTGTTTTAACACACCAGGAACACATTCCAGAAACTGTCTTTCGCAGACTTGATATGCATTGTAAGGCCACACGAATGAACAGAAGGATCGTCACCGAGCGTGATCTCCAAAAGACCGTTGCCGCCGCGTGCTCGTATCTGACTGAGCCTCGCACCAAAGAAAGGCTTAAAGAGCTGGCTACCAGCATAGTGCACGAGGCTTCCATGTCAGCGCGTCTAGGAGACATTGGTGGGTGAACTGTCCTAACCACCTTTGAATTTTCAAACTGATTCTTGACTACAGTTGGGATTGTTGTGACGGCCCCATATACGGGGGTGACTGCTGCACCTCCACCTTGCCCAACCGGTCTCTACATTGAGCATGGAAGCTACGTGGAGCACCTGAATGACTACTTTTCCATGGACCTTCCAGATGCATGTAGCCGTACATTCTGCATATCTGGTCTTCAGGGCTCTGGAAGAGCGCAGATTGTACATCAATTCATTGCAAAATCCAAAGTGTTCGTCTTTCATCTCCTTGTTGTGTGTCAACAACCAATGACTCTCAAGGTTCGATTGCTCTCATTGGCTTGACGCGTCGGCAAGGGTCATTCTCGCTGAAGGCTTTCATGCCTTAGTGTACCAAGAGAAGCATCACAATACCCCTGGGACGCCTGTAGCACCTTCTCCGGAAATCATTCGACGATGGGTCACGGCACTGAGCCGTAAAACCCTTGTGGTCCTCTATAACACAGCACTCAACCTCACTGTCCTTCGCGAGTTCATTCCTCCGAATCACTCCTGTCGAGTTATTATCCTTACATGCAATCCTGACCTCCGTCACTCGTTCACAAGTGGTGGAAACGTACTCCTTCGGGCAAACCATTTCCGTGTGGAGCACATGGACGAGACGGCTGCTATAAGCCTACTCCTCCGAGCTGCAGGCATTCAAACGCCTACTACGAATGATGAACTGGTGGCTTCCAGGATTGTCGAAAAGCTCAATTATCACGCACTCACCATACACCACTCTGGAAAATACATGGATGTCAATCAAGTCACTCTCTCGGAGTTTTTGTCAAGGATCGAAACCCTACCACCATATGCCATCCAGTCCAACATTCACAAAAATACTCTCGGGGGGACATGGTTGCACGGTTCATATGTGGAATTTTTCGACAAGTCCCATGACCGCATCATCAAAGAGAGTTCTTGCACACTAGTCCATCAAAAGGACTCAAAGGCCACTGCCGACGCTGCACTGGTTCTTCTAGATGTCCTGGCCTTTTTTGATAACACTCACATACCCGAGTCACCGTTCAAAGGAATAGTTCGTCAGCATCTCTTTAACGCGTCGTCTTCTGTGCAATTATCGGAGGTCGCACGCCGGAAAGGCCGTACTCTCTTCTTTTACCACAGTCAAGCGAGGGGAGACGTCTTTGACACGGAATGGGACAACATTTCGAGCAGTTCAATGGTCTTTCCTCGCGCTGTCAATATGCTGAAGTCACTCTCGTGGATTACAAGAGATGGGTCGTACACTGTGCACCCGCTGGTGCACTCCTGGAACCGCACCCGCGTTTCTTGTGGGGCCGATTGGGAAACTTCCTGGGAATTGGCTCACTACATCATGCTTCATGCTGGGAAGAAGGGCCTCGTGGCGAAGGAGACTATCGATCGTCACATGCGTCATGCTAAAAACTTACAAAAGGACTGCTGGCGTTGGTCGAAGAGTAGTAGTTTGGAGGATGAATCTATTTCTTCGAGCTCTCAAGAGCAGCCTCGGTGTCGCACGTCATCGAAGCAATCAGTGTAGCTCCTTCACGGGCAGCAGGACCATCAGCAATCAGCCTACGCGGATGCTTTGCGAGCAGCCCGCTAGTCACTAGCGGGCACCGTCGATGCCGGGGCCTGGGTAACCACCAGCGAGACCTAGTCATCCCCTGGAAGGTCGCCTTTCGGACAGTGTTGTAGTGTGCAGAAGTCGATACCTCTATGTATACCTAGAAAGTTCTCAACGTTCCCGAGATGGGAACAATTGCCGAGGGACAAGGCATCCTAGATTTCCTTTCCCGATTGGGCGGGCACGCGAGATTGGTGCCTGCGAATTCTTTAGCCTGATATGGTTAAAAATTGGCAGGCACAGCGCTGGCGCGGTGCGCGTCCATTGACCAATTTGTGGTACAACCTTCAACGTCATTAAACCTCTGTTGACGTGGTTGACCGTCAGCGACTTGAGTTCACAGTTCGACATCTGTGTGAAAGGCCGATCCTGGAGCGGACTTAGAATTTGCCAGATTTGTTGTGATTGCTTCTCTCTCCCTCCACCATGTGCATCCTCTGCCCCGGGCACTAAGAATTTTGCGCACCGCTCGCGCACCCACTCGCGCACCCGTCTAACCAGCACTCGCGCAACCAGCGTAACCATAGTCACGCTTACCCGGGTCTAAGCGCAACCACAGAACGTGTGCAAGAACACTAGTAGGAGTTAAGAAAATGACTGGGCTCAATTCAGACACTTAGAAGTAGTAGTAGAGAGACCCAGGCCTCAGAGGAAGAACACGACACAGGCAGAGACTAGCGTACTTGTGTGAGCAGTACTGCCGTCGATATTGATGGGCTACACGACTCCCGAGGGAGATGCCGTTGCTCACAATCTATCAACCGATCAACAAAGTCTGCAGAGAGCAAATCACAATGATAGACATTGAATAGAGGCTTGCATCGCTTTGACACCTCCTGACTTTGTTTGTAGGATGCGGGACCACCTTCAACAACTCAAGTACTCTCACCCACGCCTGAGTCGGACGTTGCATCTCATCCGACACTGCTGTCAGATGTCTTGGCCTTGAGATGCACATTCAGTTTCTCCCCAAAGACTGACAGATCGTTCCTTGACATAGTCAAAGAGGGCCGGTGACTGCAAACAAAGCCTTAGAGCCAGAGCGGGAGCCATGGCCATTCCGGATGCGAGGTCGGAGGCGTTACTAGGAAAAGTCAAATGCCCATGTTGGGTATCGAAATGGGGTTCCAGGCAACTCGCGCAACCACTGGCGCACCCGCGGTGTGACACAATGTGACAAGCGCGACTAGCGCGACCGGGGTGCACTGGTCGCGCAACTACTCGCGCGACCTCGCGCAACCACTCGCGCACTCGCGCAACCGCGCATCGAGCTCGCGCAACCACTAGCGCAACTACGCAACCCTCTACAGCATGTCTGAGCACACTTATTGCTGTTGTATGCAATCCGACAGCCACAACTCGAGTAGAGACTGTAGAGTTGGTCAAGGGCACGTGTGATGGTACCAGCGTGAAACTTGTACCTATTCAGAAAGTACAGAGACGTTCAGAATCTGTCAGAGTGAGATGTTCAAATGTAAGACAAACGTGTGTAGTATGAGTCAAAACTATTTCAATTGGGATAGTCGTGGAGGAGAGCTCACCGAAGTGAAAGTGTATGTTCATGTGCGGGTATGCCAATCGGCGGCGTGCCGCCTCACAATTCCAGATCGGACGTGTCAAATTTGACTGGGAAATGAAGTACGATTCAGTTTCTGTAGACGTAAGGATGGCACGCGACGAGATTTGAGCTCAGATGAACCAACTAGGATGATAACAATGGAGTTGACAAAGCAAGGAACCTCTTTCCAAATGCGGAAGTCGGTTGATTCTGCGGCTTTTCTTCCTTCCCCCCTGCACGATAATGCCCTGATTTCATGTTCTGAACACTACTAGCACGGTAACGCGACATCTGTCGTATGTTTTATACAGAACTAAGGTGTGTTATACTACGTTGCATTGGGTTGCGCTTACCCCGGTCATCACTCGCGCAACCACTCGCGCAACCCTGATCGGCGCTAGCGCAACTGGTGCGCGAGTGGTTGCGCAAAATTCTCCTGGCCCCTCTGCCCCTTGTGTCTTCATCGCCTCCAAGAGCTCCAGACGTCCCCACGCCTCATTCATACTCCCTCTGTGTGCGAACAGAGCTGACAGGGCCCGGATTCTGCCTTCGCTCGGCGCTCGCTGCACCGGCAAAGCCCATGAAAGCACCGAAGACGACCTTGGCAATGACGATGCAGGCGCAGACGCCAGGGACGACCCCAGCAATGGCGAAACCCATTTCCGCAGCCGTACAACGATCACGATGACAGAGGACAATCCTGAAGGTATATTGCTCGCGACTGATTCCAACAGCAGTCCGACAGCACGCTGCGCACGACGGTGCGCAACCTTCTGTCATTCGTATTACATCGTCTGACTTCCTCTTCTGCAGTGCTCTCCCAATTTTTGTGGACGTTTGTAGGCTCTGAGCGGCCTACCGGAAGCTCACCTCTTCCCCAGGAACGTTTCCGACCGCCCTCACTTTCAGATCCTTCTTTATCTCCTCCAGCCGCTCTCCTCCTGGTGCGTACCTCGATGCGTGGTTTTGATCTACACGCTCTCCTGCGTGTCTTCTTCTCCAGCGATTGTTCAACTCTACGCAGCCTCATGGAGTTCTGTATCTCATACATGTTTTACTCGCTCCAGGAACGGCACTGTCTAATTGTAGTTGACTAGTCCTTGCTTTTGGAATGTTGGCAGCATGCGCGCTATCAGCTTGACCGCCTATGTCAACGGCATCCAAGTATTCGGCCTTACATCGTCAGACACCCCTTCGTCTGCTCGTCCAAGATCGCCGGCTGGTTCACCGCTGACAGAAAGGAGCGCGTACATTGCATGCAGAACTGGTTCAAGCGCGCGCTTGGGTACCCGCTCATCCAGCGCTCAGACTCTCAGACGACATCTTACGTGGCTCTCGACTCACCATGTTGGATGCTGCTCCAACGGATCCTTGATAGATTAGATCGCGTACGGGTATCCCAGAACGGCCCCCTCTCCTTCACGTGTATCATCGCATCCTCAATCCCTCCGCCACGGACAGTCAATGATTGCCTTGGGCGCGAACGGACGTGGCAAGGGACATGGCGCGTGCGGGATGTGGTGCGAGGGTAGCGCTGGAAGGAAAGCTCCGTGAGTCCAGAGAGAACAGTAAGGTGACGACGCGATCGCTGTGGAGGTTGGGGAAGTAGCAATTCACTGCGGGGACGTGGGTTATGTCTTGTCCGTCCGTAGCTGCAATAGAACGTTAGTGAGAGTTGACATGACGAGCAGCGACGCACACAATGGAATCCGTGGAACGTAACGTCTTCTAAGTCTTCGGCCACCTCGAGGAGCGGTGAAGGTAGTCGCTCTGGAGACCGTCATCACTCCAAAATTGATATTTGTGAAGTGGCGGCGTATTTCGCTGTATACATCCCATCTCCGATCGTCGAGTGTCGGCCGTTCAACGTCACCTCTGTCTGATTTGAGAAAACATGCTGGGTGTGAGGTCTATTCGCGGATTAGATTGTACAGCGTGAGGCTCCGCACGAGATGCGAGACATCGACGAGCTGAATATCAATGCTTGAAGTGCAATCGGACTCCGCTTTCAAGTTTGCAGGCCGCGTACTGGTCCGCGTGCTGGTCCGCTTGCCCGTGATTGTTTGGACCGCGCACCGCTTTACACCCCGCCTACAGCTTGAGATATTGTGACCCATGACAATTAGACTCCGGTAGTAAGTGAACGATGCAAGGCGTGGTCTCATCGGGGACTGCCGGAAGCCCCAACGTTCCCCATGCCAAATTCTCTCAACTAATGAATGGCGCAGCTCAGGCGCAGCTCCGTGTGTGTTCAAGTTACGTCATACTGCTGATCGAAGCCACGCCGGAATGCCCATGACAGAGCGCACAAGTGCACCTTTACTCTAGGACGTTCACAACATCTATGTACTGGAACGAAGCTACCTCAATTTGCATTTCCAACCGCAGTATTGAACACTGACAGGAGTCACAGGATGGTACACCCCAACGCGAACCAGACGTGCACACACGTCTTTCATGAACTGCATCAAATGATCAATCAATCAATCACGGCACGGGCGGCACGTTTGTCAATCATTGATCCATTGTTGATATTGCTACTACGGTTAGATGCCCTTGTCCTTCACCCCCCACCCCAACATGACTTCAGATACTTTGCCGCACACTGTTCTGATCGATGGGTCGAATCCTCTCGACCAGTTCGATCTTGCAAGACTCATACACGACGACTCGAGTCCGCTTCTAGACGAAGCAAGCCACAGCACACCCCCAGCAAGTGATTGTGGCTCGTCCGATCGTCATCTGGAGCATCTACCGAACTCTGCGTTTATCGACTTGATTCCGTCCTTTGCGTCCCTTGTTAAGGGTCTGCCTGCAGGCGCCGCACCGCCGTTTAGGTCGTTGTCCCGAGCAAGCACTGTCTCTGTGGCGGAGTCGGACACGATCGCTGCGGAGACAATGAGCATGAGGACGGTCAGACCGACGTTGAAGGGGGCGACGGATGATACTGACGGCAAGCCACAGGCCGGCGACGAATCAACTCATTTGGTCTCACTGGCGACGGCGGCAAATCGATCCACTTTTGAATATCCTGCAGATAAAGATGACACGATCGCTGCGCCTTCATCTCAGGACCGTCGTCTTCGAAGGTTCTATTCAGAAACTTCCATGCATGGCAAGTACGATGTTAGCAATCGCTTCGTGAAAGACAACGAAGGGGGTTCTGTGGTTTCACTGCCGGAGACAGTTGATCCAGACCAGACGGAGGTGCCACTCAAACTTCTTTCCCTAGGTTTGTGGCACCTTTTTCGAGATCTCGTCAACCACTGACTTTTCATAGATGGACCAAGCAATCAAGCATTGTACCAGCTGCTGTTCCTGGACAGGTTCATGAAGGAGGTGCAGAGACAGAGACGAATGGAAACCACTCCAAGGCCATCGGAATACTTTGATCTTATCGCTGGAAGCGGGGCTGGAAGGTATACAACGAATCTCTTCTTGTTGGATGATTGATTGATTTTTGGCCTTAGTATCGTTGCCATACTGGTTGGACGACTTCGAATGGATACGGAATCAGCCATCAAGCATTACTCGGACATTGCGCAACACACCTTTGTACCCCGCAGGCCCGGCCTTCTGCGTAGAACTCTATTTCGCCATCGTGATCGATCTCACTTTCAACTGGATAAAGCTGCGTTGAAGCTCGAGGATCTGGCTGGAGTCGATGCACCGATGATCGAGAAGTCCCAACAGGAGACGGGTAGAACGTGTGTAACTCGTGTACCGTGCTGCCTGTGAATGACGTTTTCCCTAGTATCCTCATCGCCAAGCCTCGAGATTCAGGGGACAAGAGCGAGTTTCATCTCTTCCGCACGTACATCAAGTCTAGTGCGAAGCATCAGCCCAGTACGTGCACCATCGAGCAAGCGCTCCGTGCTACCATAGCGTGTCATCCCTTTTTCCCGCCCGCCACAATCATTGGCGAAGATAATCGACCTCGGACCTACTGTTCGAAGATCTCAGAAGCTCTCGTTGGTCCGTATCCAATCCAGCATCTTCTTCGGGAGACCCGGCGTATCTTCGGGAGCAGACGGCGCGTCGGCTCTCTCATCAGTATCGGAACAGGGCTCCCTCAGCCAATTCTGTCCGATTCGAATGAAGCGTTTCTCCCTTCCCCTTCTCTGTCCGTGACATTTGCCCGCAGGGAATACGAGCAGGCTCTCAAGGACAGCATGCGGTTACTTCCACGGGAAGTGTACTTTCGCTTCAACATCCCCTACGCTACGAGTATGTCTGCCATGAAGCCGGAATGGGATGACGTGCCCGAAGCACATCGGTGGTCTTTTGCGTACTTCTCCAAGGTTCAGACAAAGGTTGCAGATGCTTTGTCTGATGATAATGATTGGTTGCCATATACCACAAATGATCTGTGTTCGTAGCTTGATTGGTTGCTTTGACGTTCTCATGGGCTCACCTTTGCGTACAGGTCTGACCGCAGGATGTTATGGCACGGCGACCAAAGTGTGGCGACAGCCCTTGGATCCTGGTATGCCAAACTCCAGTCAAAGACGGCCTTTTGTTCAGCGTCGGACTGTGGACTCAATCGTTTCCGTGCTCAGAGGCTTGGGGTATAACCACAGAAGATGTATGGTAACGGTTGAGGGATTTCCTGGAGCAGGGAAGACAAGGGTGATATCCGAAGTCAAAGCCGCTTTGGAGGAACGCGGTTTCAGGTGCGCCTTTTCTTCGACCAAGTGCTCTAGCAGGTTTTTAAACTTTTCTAGCTTCTTCACATTCGACGGATCATCTCGCGCAATGATGTGCTGGTCAATCAGGAACATTGCCTATGATCCTCGTGCTGAGTCTGCGGGGGTTCAACCTACTGTTCCCGATGTCCTGCAATGGATCACATCTCTACCCGAGAGATGCGTGGTCTGCATAGATACTCTCGAGCGCTGGTGTAGTGATGTCTCGGAATTCCTTCCCTCTCGTCCCAACCCTGCATTTATGATAGTGGGACGCATTCTGGACCGCGTCACAGTACCCAATCAGTCGCTCCACACTCCCATCTTTGCATACAATATCAAGCAATCGCCGGCCCCAACACCGCTATCTCCTCCACCGAAATACGATTCTTACTCAGCCAGATACGACGATGATCCTTTTGTGGAACCACGTGACAATACACTCTCCGTCGAGGTCCGCCAAGAACTCTATACGTACAACTTGTTGGTGGGCGAACACTTGCGTGATAGTATGCGAAACATGGTTTTGTCACCTGCAAATGCTCCATCATTCCATGCACTCTCACTCTTTGCAAGAATTCTTGCGAACTTCCACCATACCCACATCGACGAAACCATTTTCAAACAAGCAGCCGAGAGCCTGGCCGATCTACCCCATATCCCATTTGGCTACAAACTTCCGAAGGATTCCATGCTCGATGACCTGCGGTATAGCTTGCTTCGGGTCAATCGAGATGGATCTTGGGATCCGACATGTTTTAGGAACTCCATGTCTCGCCTCTGTGCAGCCGAGATCGTTCACAGGTCCATTGACGGCTCATATGTGATGGTCCCACTTGTGCAGGAATGGATCCGAGACCACACAAAGGGCTACGAAACTCTTCGACTTGCCTTAGTCATAATCGGTGCGGCATTGCCAGCTACTCCTTCGAATCAGAATGCGACTCGGAATTCGTGCTACCACCGCCTGTACCCTCACCTTCAGCGATTCGATTTTCATGCCTTAGGGTCCCTGGTCGGACAGTTCGAAGCCGACATAGCTCTACGTTTCGCTTGCGCCTTCCACGCAAGCGGCGACTATGACAGAGCGATCAAGATATTCGAAAACGTCCGCTCGACTAAACACTGCGCCGATCTTCCTTCTCTTCGAGTCAAGTGCACGTACAATATCTGCATGGCACACTACCGCGCTGGCAATCTCCAGGTAGCCTATGATGAATTCGTCTTGGCCTTGGCCGAGGCACGGAAAATACACTGGCCCGATCATCCCGCCGTACTGGACTGCCTCGAGATGCTCACCTTGATATGCATGCAGTTGGAGAAATGGAAGACCGCCCTGGCTTACGCTGAGCAAAACGTCGCCATAGGGAAAGAGTTTCATGCCAGCGGAGACCCAGATACGTTCCGCGCGCTCGAGCTCCTCTCGAGGGTCCGAATGGGCGAGCTTTGCTACAACGAGGCCTATGAAGTTTGGTCTGACCTCGTCGCTCTGCGAGACATTTGGAGCCCTTCCGATGAACCCAGTACGATACATTCGCTGGCCGGAAAGGCCAAGTGTCTGTTTCAGCTCGAACGATACTCCGATGCAATCAGTCTGCAGAAAGACGTATGCAAACGGTGGGATAGTGTTCTGCGAAGTGGACACCCAGACACCGTCATTGCGAAAGCCGATCTGTCGCGCATGTATCTTGGCAAAGGTGACTGGAAACGCGCTCGTCAGCTATGTCTCGACATCGTAACAAGGAACGACGCGCTATCATTCCTTCATCGGCCGGAGATTTTGGACACCGTAGAGCTTCTGGCGGCCGTGTACACGTACAAGGGAGACCACGTTCGCTCTCTGATCGTCCAACGGCACGTCATACGGAAACAGCTGGAATACAATAACTTAGTGAAGGCGCTTCCCAGCATGATCAGGTTGGCTGATATGCTGAGGTCCCAGGAGAAATGGAGTGCGCTCCGCGATCTATCGAGGGCACTCATGCGTTTGCCCAGCAAGGAAAACCACGAGGGACAGAATGAGGTTGCGGAATTTGACGATCTTTTCTTGAAGGAATTGGAGGCGGACGCCCTCTTCAACCTCGACTCCTTTGCGGACGCCCTGGCGATCCATAACCAAATCATCCCGAAGTCTCAGAATCTCCTTTCCGTTGACAACCGTCACTCCATCATGCTCGAAACGAAACGTGCCATAACGCGTGCACGCCTGGGCGACACTGCCCTTGCAGTGACGGAAGGGCTGGACACATTGACTCGCAGCATCGAGCTCTTCGGTCCCGAAAGCGCGTTTACCTCGACAATCGAACTCCAACTCGGCGAGGTATACCGACATTCCGCGCAGTGGACGGAAGCAGAGGCAACATACGAGCACGTTTGGGACTTCCGCAGACGCTTCATCGGGGAGAGTCATCCTGACACACTGCAGGCAGCGGCCAGGCTGACGATTTGTCGTGCTCACCAGGGAAATCTGAGTGGAGCCGAAAGTCTTGGCCAAGAAACGCTGGCGGAGTATAGAGCTCTCTTCGGGGACTCACATCCCAAGACCCTAGAGAGTACGGTGACGCTGGTGGTAATCCTCTCGAAACTCGGTGAAGTGACGGCTGCGAAGGAGTTGTCCGATACAGTTCAGACTAACATTATCAGGTATTTTGGGAGCACTCACAATTTCGCCAAGATAGTAGCAGACCCGGCAGCAGCGCATGCACTGTAGAATAGCCATAATTTACAATAAATATACGACTTACTCGCCACGACTGTTGAATGTACTGGTTACAATATATGCATTCCATATTTCTCGGAATCACTCTACGTTGAAGATGAACGTTGTCCATCGGTATAGCCTGATAACATACCAGGAACGCTACTACTAGGTATGTCTCCTCGCCACTTGTGGGCTGTCGAAGTCGAGGGTGAGGAGACGCAGAGTAGATATACGATCAACAGAAGCTGCCCCACCTTTTTGCAATGGTTCGGTTCGAGCGAGAAGACGAGCGAAGGGAAAGTAACGATGGACAAACGGGGCAGCGGTTGAAGTGCTATAATGTATTCTTCTCGATACAAATGTAGATGGTAAATGTACCTGCGTGTCGTCATTGAGAAAACGAGCAAGAGAATTGGATGGTCCGACTCACATTACAGAAGAAGCTAGCCCGAGGGTCCGCTAAGATCGCAGGAAAGCGGGTGCCGCCCTGCTGGCAATCTTCGTCTGCTGCTCGTGGTGAGCCATTGAGGGCTGGTGGAGGTCGTCCTTGGAATCCAAAGCACGACGCTGCCGGCGCCTGCGCCGTCTCCTCATCCAACCCAGCGTGCCAGCAAAGATCAGCGCGACTGGATGAGGCACATGAGCGACGCGCCAGACAGCAGAGTGTATGCGTACGCACAGATGCCAAGGACAAGTCCGGTTGTCAACGCCAGGTGTAGGTCATCCGGAGTCTCGCTGCACTTAACTCTGCGACGGTGCATAAGCAAATGCGCTTGGCTACGGTAACGAAACATACACAGTACACCTTGACGCGTCGACGGCAGCTGGACGACCAGAGTATCGCAACCGCCGTCGACCTAGCGGTAAAGAGCAGAGATACGGGGCAAGCACCGTGCTGCCAAGGGAAAAGCCTGGGCTAGAGTCACGTAAGTTTGACCATCGGGAATAGAAGGTAGTGAGAAAAAACACACCTTATCAGGATGTCTCGCAAAGCTGGACAGGTAATTGGAACCCCTTCATTTCCCGTGGTGACGCGACGTCCCTCCTCGCTGGCAATTTCGAGGGAAGGTAGGCTACGAGACGGGTATGAGAGCATCGAAGGTGGTGAGATGTGGATACGGAGTTGTCAGACGGCATGCGAGCTGGCAAATGGCGCGCCGCAACGACGAGATGGACGTGGTGCACGTTCCTGTGACGGACGGTTATGGCTCTCTCTGGGGACAAAGGGAGAAGATGTGCAGTGTCTCATGAAAGAGAGGGAGAAGGGGCTACTAATCAGAGTACAATATTCGAGCTGCGGACGTCTTCGGAACCAATGCGCGTGTAGTTGACAGGGCATCCCCGCAGAGAGACTGCTAGCGGGAAAAAAGTCGTGTGCCATGCGCGCCCCAAGTCCTTCGTCGAGAGCAAAGCCACATCGCGCATGCCTAAGCAGAACATGAGCAACGCCAGAGAGAACGGCAGCTAGCCCGGCAAAAGTACGTACCTTTGAACGAATTCCATCATCCCCACGCAGGAGCAATCTCTGCATATCTCCCATCGACGCTCAGTTTTCGCCGGAGTCAAAGATAAACAGTAAGAGCAGACGTGGTCGTGGCGGCATTTCCGGTTGGTGCGAATGGCGGCGGGTCCTCGCGTAGACTTGGTCGGCGTCGTGGTCGTCGGGTGAGAGCAAGTCAAGTGGGTGCCCGGCTTTCGGAGCGCAGCATCCGATAAGGCCATCAGCCCTGCATAGCACGGGCTTTGCATCTCCTTGCTGAGAACGCCGACGAAATCAGACCAGCCTCACGAGCTTCAAGAAACAGGAAATGGAGGTGCTTTGTATTTGTCGAGTCCTTCCTAGTCAAGATGATACGTCACGTAGACTGCGCCACGGCAACTCTGACTGTCATCGAGATGCTATCGCTCTTCAACGTCCTTTTCGGGATCGCTCCCTGCGCACAAAATATCTCAGCACCTAGTCTATTATTTGGCTTCGAGCTATGACCGCAGGCCATGTCATCATCACCGATGTACTACGAGCTCGAGCCACGTCAGACTGAAGTTGTCACTCACGACTGTCAACATCTCCCCTTCTCTTCGAGTGTGAGACACGAATGCCGTCTTGACTCTTCCGCATCCGGAGGCAAGTCGGGTCCATCTAGTTCTTGCAGAAGAACAACCGGCTGAAAGCACCCATGCTGATTATGAGAATGGTTATTGGCATGGATCGACGAGTGATTCTGTGGATCCGGCGTGCGCTCAGAACCGCGCGCGCCTTCAAAGACAAGTACACTTTGCTGGAGATATATCGAATACGCTAGGCAGGACGCGCCACATGTGTATATAATCACGTACGAACAGCAAGTCATTGTTCCGGGAACGAGAATAGGCCGTAGACCTCGCGTATGTACACTCTCGTACACCATCTCACGGAATCGCTCTACGCTGGAAATGAAAGATATAACAGGCGTAGCGAGATAACTTACTGGGGACGCTACTACTAGTCAGGTCTCGAGAATTGACTTCCCAATGATAGAGATCAATAGAGACATCGACCTCCTGCTACAACGTACTGACGTCTTGAGATTGGAGACCGGACGTACAAAAGACGAAGACTTACCACAAACGGTCTTGGCTGAAGAACAATACCTCAAGCAAAACGCTTCAGCCATGGATGACTGCCCAAGAAACTCGCTTACGCCGCTCTCTCTCCGATGCTACATGAAACGGAGGAGGTGAGCATACGGCAGAAACATGGAGGGACACAGAGTGATGTGCCATGGCCGCCTGTCTTGCGTGTGGCATTCGATCTCTGTGTCTCCCTCAAATCCGGGAGCGAAGACCCAACCCGCCTTGGCTCCCCGGAAAGTCGACGAAAAGTGACGTCGCGAGGGTGAATCGTATCCCCGCTCTCGAGAACTGAATTACTATTACCCTCTGCCGGCGTCCTGCATGACGAAATGCGGACGCGAGACCTGATTGCATGCGAATGGACGTGCGTCGAAATCAAGAGAGTGTACGTCTCCTGATGCTCTCAACGAAAGCTGGCCCACCAGTCATATCGCGATGCGAGAAAACGAGCGAAGGGAGGACAACGGCGGGTGAACGGAGCACCGATTGAAATGCTGTGACATATTCATCTCAAAACAATCGTAGATACTGGAAGTACCTGCGAGTCGTCATTGGTAAACCTAGCAAGAGCACAGAAAGGTCCGACTCACATTACAGGAAAAGCTAGCGTGATGGTGCGCGAAGATCGCTGAAAAGCGGGTTCCGGCCTGCTGACAATCTGCGACCACTGCTCGCAGTGAGCCATCGAGGGCTGGTGAGAGTCGTCCTCGGGGTTCAAAAAGCGACGCTGCCGGCGCCTGTGTTGTTTCCTAATCCAAAGCAACGTCCCAGCAAAGATAAGCGCGACTGGATGAGGCAGATGAGCGTCGCGCCAAACAGCAAAATGTATGCGCACGCACGAATGCCAAGGACGAGCCCGATGATCAACGCTAGGTGCGGGTCGTCCGGGGTCTCGCTGCAGTTCAATCTGAGACGATGCATAAGCAAACGCGCTTGACTACTGTAAGAAAACATACCCAGTACACCTCGACGCGTCGACAGCAGCGACGGACGCCAAGAGTATCGCAGCGGCCGTCAGTTTAGCGTTGAAGAGCAAGGACATTGGGCAGGCTCCGTGCTTGCAAGAGCAGAGCCACGAATTGGCGCCGTTCCGAGGCCATCAGTCCAGAGAGGAAGGCGGGCTTGGCCAGCTTGGCGGTGTGAAGACAAGAATGAAATCACGATGACTCATCGCCCTTGGACTCACGGCATCGCTCGGCCGCAGTGTGATCGGACTGCACTTGCGCTTGCTCTGCTTCCACCACAATTCCACCAGATCCGCGACACGGATTTACGCGAGCTGTATGGCGAACTCTGTCTTTTGTGGTCTGTCTGCCTCTTCTCAGTACCGCTCTCGTCAAATTGGATAGCCGCATCTTGGCGTGCACTCCATCATCCACCCAAGCGCCCAAGCTGCCTTCCGTGATTTGTGTGGCGCTTTGTTGCTGATTCGGAATCTATTGCCTCACATTGCGAAATGATCTGCCAAGCCCGCTCAGGTCGACTCGGCGCGGGATTTCTCCTCGGCTCTGTTTATCACCGGTATGTGTCTTCGACCTGTTCGCCTTTCGTTTGCAGCTTACGCAGGCTTGCCCCGACTCTACAAGACGACGGCTACATATGCATCGAGCAGCTGCACGCCCATGGAATCACATTATCTTCGCCGGCGTAGGCACGACTCAACCCAACACACCACACCTTCGTGTCTCTCGGCTCTAACTTGGAACGCCCAAATCGCATTGATAAGAGGGTTTTCTCGCGATCTCTGGGCGCGTCGTGGCTCTGGACCGAGGTCCTTCATCTTCACACGACGTCGGAGCTCATCCTGC
The DNA here is from genome assembly GCA_019915075.1 of Strobilurus stephanocystis. Classification (NCBI taxonomy): domain Eukaryota; kingdom Fungi; phylum Basidiomycota; class Agaricomycetes; order Agaricales; family Physalacriaceae; genus Strobilurus; species Strobilurus stephanocystis. Next base: position 739,243 of record JAHLMI010000018.1, read on the forward strand.
GCATTCGCTGACCGTCTATTCTTTGACTTGACGTAGTCCGTTCTTCAACTACGACGCCGTGCATTCGACTTCTGACCGGCTCCTCCGACAAGACCCAAAACAAAACCCACCGGTCTCACGCGACCAGCGTGAAATTCCTCCACGTTTCCACGGCAAACTTCCGAGGATCGAGTGCAGCTATATGGGAGACGCTCGGTCGATGAAGGAATGACGAGAGACGCCGGATGAGAGACCAACGTACGCGTCGGGCTCGAGACCGAGTCACTGGTGAGCGCGAGCATGGACTGACGTTTGTTTTCACACTGACTGGTCTCCTCCAGACTGTTTGCTCGCACCTCGATTGTCCAGTATCCCTATGTTCTACCTCAACCTGCCCTACACCTGTAATCACTACACATCTTCTAAGAAAGTGAAACAATGCAACATAAAGTTTGTATCTCCTCTCGAATCATTTCCTAGCCGCCTCGTATAGGAATGCGGAGGTACCACCCCTCCCTCATCTCGTAGTCATCGACATCCTCCATAAATTCGCCGCGATAGGGAACACGCAGACGCATCACCGGCACCTGGCGAACTCTGACTATCGGCTTGACGACGACACGCTCCAGAGCGAACGCTTCCGTCAAGTGCCGCTCCAAGTCTTTGCTCCCATCCAGCCTCAATATCACCTGCTCCAAGCGATCGTGGGCCATGTCGAGAATATTGCGAATGAAGTCGGTCGCCCATCCCTCAGCGTCGGTGTTATTAGAGATGGAAGGCGTCATATCGAGATTGAGTTGAAGAAGTCTCGGACACGCCTGGAAGATCTCCTCCCAGCTCGGTGTCCAAAAGCTCGACACGCTCTCCAGTCGTAAAGTTTGCAGTGTCTCGGGAAGGAGGGCTTGGAGCCTCTGCATCTCGAGCACGTTGCCCACTGTGAACGTCCTGGGAGTCAACCTCCGTACATCTGGCCATAGCCTTTCATGGCTCGCGCCCATGCGCCATTGCACCTCCTCCAGTCCGCACAAACGACGGAATATAGCGCGAAGGACGTTTTCAAAGGCTGGAAGTGAGGACTTATCCCCATAGCCGACGACCAGAACCTTGACGAGCGAAGGTACCGATGCTCGACGCTTGGCGGTATATGCGAACTGTTCCGCTGTCCGGAGCGAGGAGAGGGTGACGGTGTGGTATACGATCGGGTCCATCCTTGGGGTTCACGGAGACTTGATTAGCACGCTGTAGTAAGGACAGAACGGAAACACACGGCGTACCATTCGCGAACGAGCTTAGAGACGTATTCCCATTGCATGGCAGCATATCTGTTCTCGTCGTCGTCGCCGTCCGTGACCGCTTCCTCCAGAATGCGGCGCGCAATGTCTAGAGGGAGGTCTGGAAATGGCTTGAGGTCCTGAGTCTCGAGCATAGTGGTGTCCTAGGGTGATTGTGGCTCAAGAAGAGAACTCAGAGCCACAATTCTGACGAAGACAGTCAGCCTGGGAAATCAAGGGACGGGATGCTGAACGTGGAACAAGAGCGGAAATACACACAAAAGCGAGACGAGTATCAGCATGTACGGTTTTCGAGACGCAGTGACGCGCCCTCGCTTCAACGGGAGGCAGTACTAGTAGAGAGGGAAAAGGCTCCACATGTACACCACGCGGTTTTTAGACGCTTGGTCACCCTCTGCCACACTGTTTCGACGGTTGATCTGAAAGACTGAGTCGGGTCTTGGTAGTCCAGCGGGAATGATCCAGCAATTCGCGCATAGTAATCGACAAACGTAGGAGGCAAGGAGTAAGACAAATCACGCATCACGATTGGTCAAGTTTGATATCTCGGATGCTGGAGGGTGCACCAGAGAATGGCAACCGACAGGTCTTCTACCGGGACCTACCGTGTATGTCCTGACTCCTAGTCTCAAGAATCTAGATGGAAAAAAATACTTGGATTGCCACAGCGGCGGAGCCAAAAGGCACTACCAAGGTTCGAACCCAGGTTGTGGGAAAACACATTTGCGTTCAAAATCCTACGTGCTTCCACTATACCATGCAGCTTCAGTGCTGTTGGTGCTCTGCCATACATAGTCTGTTTGTCCTGTGCTGAACATCAGACAGAATCGCGCTCGACAGCGGTACTCACCCACACACTAATTCAGTCGTGACAACAAGCGTAAACAGTTTGACGCTTCTTCTCATCCCCATCATATCTTCGTAAACCTTCCCTGAGATGGACGCCATGTACGGTTTCGTTCCCGGCCGTGTAACTGGAGAACAAGCGCGGACTGCAATCGTGCGTCTTTACACCTTCCTGCCCGCTACTTTACCGGGAACCTTTGCAGGAACACGATATCAATCCCTTCACGAAGCGACGTTGTTCGGCACAGTACAGAATGATTCTGGAGACGCGCAAGAAGTTGCCGGTGTACGGACAGATGGACCAGTTCTTCAAAACGGTGAGGGCCGTGACTTGTACTTGTCCTCATAGTTGCTGATAGACGCACCACAAGTTCAATACCTGTCAGATCATGGTTGTTGCTGGAGAGGTCGAATCAGGCAAGACGACTCAGTAGATCTTTCTGTCATTTCTCGATCCCAGAGCTTATGATTATTACATCGCAGGATACCCCAACTCGTCACCTACTCTGATTTGCCGCATACAAAAGGCAAGCTTATCGCATGTACACAACCTCGTCGTGTTTTAGTAGAGTGCACGGCCAAGCGTGTGGCAGATGAGATGGATGGTGCGTCCCTTTTGCGGTCTGGCATCCGGCGCTTGCTGAGACACTCAGTTCAACTCGGCCGTCAAGTCGGTTGGTCCACCCATTGTGAGGAAATGACATTACCGGGAGTGACTTTCTTGAAATACGTTTCCGACGAGGCGCTTCTTCACGAGATGGTGACTGATCCCGAATTGTCGCGTTATTCTACCATCATCCTCGACGATGTGCACGAACGAACCCTCGCCACCGATATTCTCATGGCCTTCCTTAAGCGCATCACTAAACGCCGCTTTGACCTCAAACTGACCATTATGTCCGCGACCCTTCACGACGCTGTCAAGGCTCAGACGTACATGGGCCACAGCGCGGGCTTCGCTGTGCCTCTACAAGTCTCCGGACGGACGCACTCCGTCGAGGTGTTCTACACACAGGAGCCAGAGCCGGACTACGTTGAATCGGCCATCCGGACGGTGGTCATGATTCATCGCGCCAACCAGTACTTCCTCAGTGCGTTGCGAGACTCTCCTCGACAATAGTCTACTCATAGCAAACATATCTTAGACAAACACGACAAGAACTGGACTATCGACAACTTTGTCTGCGGCCGAGCACTCATGCAGGCGGAAACTGTCGTGCGCACCTGAAACGGGTGATGGAGCCCTACAACATTCAGCTGATATCCCTCTCTGACGAGGACAGGCTGTACCGGAAGATCTGTCAAGTGCTTGTTTGTGGCTTTTTCATGCAGGTTGCGCACAAGGAAGGCGTGGATGGTCAATACTTGACGGTCAAGGACAATCAGATCGCTCACCTGCATCCTTCGTGTGGCCTTGACACGTCGCCGGAGTGGGTGATATTCAACGAGTTCGTACTATCTACATATACAGGGCAACCGTGCCTTCACGTGGCGACGGAAGTCAAAGCGGAGTGGTACGTGGATCTCGAGGTCTCTCCTTATCTCAAGACTTGATAGATCCAGGTTGGTTGAACTCGCTGGGAATTACTTCGACTTATCGACGTTTGCGGACGGGGAGACTAAACGTGCGCTACTGCGGGTGCAGACCAAGCGCGGAGGGAAAGGCAAGAAGAAATGGGACGAAGCTCGCAGCGGATGGGTGATCGTGTGATTGTGTTTCGTTTGTGGCTGAAGTGTTGTAGTTCGGTAATATGTACTCGATGCGGAAGCTAGACGACGGCAAAATGGGTAGTAAAGTTGAAGGTGCGAATGAGAATAATATCAAGTGTCTACTCCAATGAACGTTGTCCTAGAACAAACAGACGCGACTCGGGGGTCGCGATTCGTCGCTTGAGATTTGTAAGTCTTTTCATGGACCCTGTCGAGGAATCTGGTCAGAGCGCAAATGCACGAAGTCGCGATAAAGAACGCACCATCGCCATGTCAAGTTGAAGAACAGACGGTCAACGTATGCGCCAGATGGGTCCAAACGTCCTGCGGTGATGACGGCTCCTTATTTCAGAAACAGACGGGCTCGCGAGTTCGAGAACATACCCTCGTATCGATGCGAATGGGCGTTCCAAGTTAGAGCCGAGAGGCGCGTCGGTGTGGTGTGTCGGGTTGGATCGTGCCTACACCGGCCAGGGTCTTTATAATTCCGCGGGCGCGCAACTGTTCGGTGCATATGCAGGCGTTGTCTTGCGAAGTCGACTCTATATTCTGTAAGCGGCAAACGAAAGGACAATAGTCGAAGACGCATAAGTACCTGTGATAATCGGAGCCGAGGAAAATTCCGCGCCAAGTCGACGTGAAAGGGCTTGGCAGATCATTTCGCAATCTGAAGCAATAGATTTCTGATTCCCAGCGGGACGCCACACATAGATGACAGCTTGGGCGCTTCGGTCACCGGTGGATGATGGAGTGCACGCCAAGATGTACCGGTGTCTTAGGCGGCTATCAAGTTGTACCGTGGAAGGCTCTCTGAGCAACATTCACGCGTTCATATCAGTCCCCAAAGAGACATGCTTTGTGCCACGGACGCCAGATAGCTCGCAATGATTTCGTGTACCGCGGATGTGGTGGGAGTAGAGATTTTATCGGTGTCCGATGACCGAGGCCGAGCAATGGCCGGGCAATACCGTGAAGCCATGGGCAATGAGTCATCGTGTTTGACAGGATGTATTCTTGTCTTCACACCGCCAAGCTGGCCAAGCCCGCCGGTTTCTCTGCACTGATGGCCTCGGAACGGCGCCAATTCGTGGCTTTGCTCTTGCCAGCGCAGCGACTGCGCCATGCTCAACGCTAAACTGACGACCGGCGCGATGCTCTTGGCGTCCATCGCTGCTGTCGACGCGTCGAAGTGTACTGGGTATGCCCTTTCATCTGGGAGCCAAAACGTGCTTGTTTATGCGCCCCGCAGATGGAATTGCAGCGAGACCCCGGATGACCCCCACTTGGCGTTGACGATTGGGCTCGTCCTTGGCATTGGTGCGTGCGCATATATCTCATTCTTCGGCGCGTCGCTCATCTGCCTCATCCAGTCGCGCTTATTTTTGCCGGCACATTGCTTTGGATTATGAAGCGCCGGCAGCGTCGCTTTCTGGACGCCGAGGACGACTCTCACCAGCCCTCGATGGCCCATCACGAGCAGCAGTCGCGGATGGTCGGCAAGCCGGAATCCGCTCTCCAGCGATCGTAGTCGACCATGACTCTTGCTTTCTCGCATCTAGTGTGAGTCTCTCTAACATCTTTCGTGGGTTTACGAATGACGTCGAGCAGTTACTCCTACGGTCTGCTCTTGTAATATCACGCTATAATCCAGAATCAATTTGCTGGTGTTTTCACCCTCATTTACTTCGCCCTGGCCGTCAGTCCCAAATGAAGCCTCGCACGACAAAAGACCAGCCGCATCATTTTCCCCTGTACCGTCCTGTGGTCATGCTGACGAGACAGACGTCAGCAAGTCTACAGCCTTGCGAACCCACCGCCGCCCGAACACTGGCTCACAACCCGCCGCCGATGTACTCTCCTGGACTTCCTGCTCGGATGGGTCCTCCTCGTTGACTCGGGCGAGAAACTGGGCGTCGTTTAGAGACGTACTGGAACCGCGCTTGCGTGGAGGATGATGGTAGTGGTGTCTATGTGCGGTCTCCATTGAGATCGTTGTCCTTCTCTCTGGCGGTGCTCAGGCACGCGCGGGGTGATGTCGTGTTCGATGTACGTGGAATTCTGGGTCGGCGCGGTCAACGCCTGCTCTTGGCGATGTCGTGCTCTGTCTATATGCAGATGTAGCGAGCACGTCCGTGGCTGGTTACCGCCGACTGATCTTGCTCTCTCATCAGTATTGGCTCCTCGATCGGAGGAGACGCATCATATCCTGTACACTGCCTCGCTTGACAAAGCCACGACCGTCCGACGCCGGAATGCACTGTTTCGGTGCATTTTCTCTGTCGTGGTTTGGACGTGCCATTGTGCCAGCAGGAAATGTACGATTCCTAATTGCTCGTCAAATGGGGGTTCACGCCACATTCTCTTAGTTACACTGTGAGATTCTCCTTGCTGCCTCCCCGCGTTCGCTGATGTCGATTGCAGGTACCCTCATCATCTTCCCTCGTAATTCTAGATATGATTCCATTGCTCTTCTCCTGTGAAAGTCGTCATCATCCTCTGTTGCAAGCCTACTCGGGGTGCGTTCCTGAGGCCGGCAACGAACGAGTCGCGACTCGCGCGGTCAACGTCATGGTCGGGCAAGACCCAACGGCGGGGCACATCCGTGCGGTTGTCACCGGGTATGGTCTCTCAAGACGTATCCACCCATTAGACCCGAAGCTCTCTTCGAGGAGTTGGGATGCAGCGAGGGTCTTGCAGGACAAAGTTGCGTAACGAACGACCTTTCCCGGTCGTGCGTCACCAGCAAAACAGAGACACGTTGACTCTTGTTGAGAAGAGCGCGACACAGCGAGGTGCTTCGCGGAAGAGAGGCGGCTTCCGCCACACATCGTACGTCCTCTTGCTCTTGTTGCGCGCTCACTTCCTCATTCTACTTAGATCAGCACGAAAAGCAGAAGGGCTTAGGCAATTCGTAGAGGCAGTCCTCCACTATCGACGCGTTCGGGCTGAAGGGTACCGCATCGAGCCAGTCTTCAATCGAGGCTGCGAGTGGTAAGTCTTCGTCCCTTGTACGGCCGGTTTTCTATTCCAAGACCTCATTACACTGTCACAAGAACTCCATGTCTCGAACGGCCTGCCACTGCCAATCGGATCAGATCTCGAGACCTACCTAGTAGTCTCGTCCCGGGTAGGTTAAGTTATCTCGATATGTTAAAAATTATCGCTTATTCGCAGCGTAGAGCGATTCCGTGAGAGATGGAACGGTGTACGAGAGTGTACACACGCTAGGTGCACAGCCTGTTCTTGTTCTCGGAGTAACGATTTGCTATTCGTACAACAATGCACCCACCCGTAGCGCGTCCTGCCCAACGTATGTGGATAAATCAAGCCGAGTGTGATTGTTTTCATGGCCGGTCATGTGCGCACGCCCGGTCCATACATCCAGTCGTCGATCCGTGCGTATGCTATGTCCACATTCGGAACCTCAACACCCGAGGGTGCCATTGGCGGGCTTCTCTTCTGCAAGAACAAGACGAATCCGACTTGCCTCGAAGTGCGGAAGAGTCAAGATTATTTTCTTGTCTCGCACACACAAAGATGGGAGGAAGTTGACGAGCAGTATGTAAGGCCCGTCCAGCTCAAGCTCAAGTTCATGGGACACGGGAACGATGACATTGCCCACGGTCACAGTTCGAAGACGAGGAAAGGGCCGGGCGCCAAGATGATTTTCTATGAAAAAGCAATCATGAGGGCGACGTTAAAAAGGGATAATTTATCGATCTCAGTTAGCACTGCTGTGGCGCCGTGTACATCACGAGTTTTTGGCTGGAATGAAAGATCGTGATTCGTCGATGTGGGCGTCAAGAAAATGGGCTGGCGAATGGGTGCGGGTATGTCGTTGTTTCCGAATGGAGCTGGTGACTGTGCAAAGAACGACTCCTCCCTGAGACGTGTGGAATGCATGGTAAGCGGGAAAGGAAGGTTCTTTGTGGCGAGGTCGGCCAAACACAGTTAATTCTTTTGTCCTTTTGTTTGATTAGGCTGGGATTGCCCCTGGCCCTTGGATCAATTGACCTCAATGATACTTACTTGCCGCCGGCACGGAGTCCTTGCGGGAAGGGCCGCGAAAATGAGGCGTCAAAGGCCACGTGTGTGTTTCTTTCCCTCTCATGGCACATGCAATGACTACCAACAGCGGAAGTTACAAGGAAGCCTTCTATGGATTCTCTCAGCCGTCAGTCAGTCGTAACTGTTCTGCCGCCCTTGCTTCTGGACCCACTTCTATAATTTTTCTGGATCGACATCTCGACGAAAATCTCATCTTGAAGCGCGTTCGCCATCTTCCTACTCTCATTTCGGATATCAATAGTGCCGGTGACGAAGTACTCCAAGCCGTCGACACTCTTGAAAACTACTCCGACGTACTCTTTGGCTTCTCCCTGGACACATACTTTGACGCCTCAGAAAAAACGGACGCGCCACAAATTGCTGAACTTTATGGCAGCGGTCTCCCTCTCGTATGCTGTCAGCTGGTTTCGAGTGTCATGCTTCACCCAGACCAACCAAACGCTGGCAGAGGCATTGTTTGGCGTTCTCGGACCATCGAGACCTGCAACGCCCATGACGACACTGCCCTTCTCGCCCAAAGCTGGTTCCTCGGTGTCAAAGACTACCGACTCTCTGGATTAAAGGGGGAGCTTGAATCCTTCAACGACGAGACACAGCAAAGAGTCCTTTCTATTCTAGACTTGGCGCCTTATCTTGCAGTCGGCATGTTCTTTTCCCCCGCCGCACACATGACACTCGAGCGAATGTCAACTTTGTCCGAAATGGATGTCTTTCCATGGACTCGTAACAGTGTTATAGCCAACACATCCCGTCCATTGAAAAATCCCTCAATGGATGCTTCCGCGCCGCCGTGGACGTTTCCACATTTGCACGCCATCAGTTGGCATTCGAATGTGCGCGTGCTTCCTCGGCGCCTGGAGCGACCACCGGCGGTAGTGAAAGATCACTACAAACCTTCCACCATCGTTCCTGTCGAACCTTCCGGAACACCCGGAGAGCCTGCTGATTATGTAGAACGGGCAAGTGGATCGCTCTCTACCAGGAATGATCATTGCTCATTGTTCATAGGCATGGGCCAACGCTGTTCGCGTCGATGCGAGCATCATCGTATTTGATTGTGGGAACTTTACACGCATTGGTCTACGACACCGTCACAGTCAGACATTGTTCATCTCAGATCTCATTGATGTATGCAATATGCAACCTCCAAACTTTGCAAGGTTCATGGCGGGCTTACACGCAGCCATACTTTCTGACGCTCTCCAACGTGTATCGCTGCTCAGAGAGGCTCGTTGTAGCAACCATTCTTCTGTATCTATGACGAGGGCCCTCAACCGGAAAACCTCCCAGGTATGACTTGGATTCGCTCCACTCTACATGTACCAAGCCCTTCAGACGCCCAGGAAGATTGCAAGCACAAAGGGAAAGGAGGTCATGGTACGAAAATTGGCGGTACGTGATCAGGCCTTGTCTAGACATTCAGTCATAGCTAACAGAGAGCACCAAAGGGTCGGCGACGTCGTCAAAGCGTGCGTTCGAAACCCCGAAAAGATCCCGAACAGGTAATCATGTTTGGCGTTCTCGTTTGTCTACTGACGCCAAGAGTAGGAAAACCTTGCGCGCTTCGATAAACCTGGTCTGGCAATCTCCATCCGTGCTGGACTATACAATTTGTCATGACTCGTCTGCGCCACACGCCCTTCGTCGGGCGCGGCACGACCCGTCCGCGCCCCATGCGCCTTATCGGACTGCGACAGCGCTATCGCGCCCATCGGCGGAGCTTACCCGACGATTAGGATCGCGCAGCACATGGCGGCGGAGTCGGCCGACGGAAAAGCGGGATCGGGCGGGATAGGGCGCACGCCCGACCAATTGCGAGCGGGATAGGCGCGATGACTCGTGCGATGACGCGGAGAACGAGTCAGAAGGCGCCATCGCGCCCGTCGGACGTCGGACGTCGGGAATCGTATAAAAGGATCGGTAGTTAGTAGCTTATTCTTCAGAGAACCGTTGTTTACCCACCGGGACCCAATACACCTCTTATACCGCTCTCCAGTCGTTGCCTCGTGCGCCCTCGCTATAGACGAAAAGGCCCGACGCTGACAATACGGTTCTCTCCCCATACACAACGACCCAACGACTATGAGCGACGACGACACCATGCTCCCGCCCACGGCGGACGCTTTGTCACTGTTCCAGCACATCGGGGATGCGCTGCAACAGTTGAACGAACGCATCGAACGCTTCTCGATAGAGGACGCCAACAGACATGCGGGGGTCGCGGACCTCCATGCCAGGCTCATCCAACGCCTCAACGACCTCGGCAACCTCCAGCTCCAAGCGTCCCAGACTCAGCTCCAGGCAGCCCAGCATCGCGCCTCCAAAGCGCGCTACGGAACACCCGGGAAGTTCAACGGGAAAGCAGACGGCATTGAGCCGTTCTTTTCCCAACTCCATATCCTCTTCTCCTCGGAGCCCCGCGCATACGACACACCTCGCTCTAAAGTATTCGCTGCGCTGTCGTACATGACGGAAGGACCAGCGGTCGTCAAATGGGCTAGTACCCAGACCTCCCTGTACAAGCAAGGGGAGACCCCCTTCGCCACATACGCGGACTTCAAGGGAGCCCTCAAAAGTGCCTTCGGGGGAAGCAACTCCAAAACCATCGCCCAGGAGGAGATCAAGAAGTTGAAGCAGAAGAAGGGTCAGGACGCACAAGCCTTCTTCATCGACTTCGAGGAGTACAAGTCCGACACCGGTTTCAACGACGACGCCCTCATCTCTCTCCTGCGCCATCAATTGGATCCCGCCCTCGTGGAACGTATCACCGAGATGGAGAACATCCCCTCGACCTACGACGATTACAAGAAGTTCGCCACGAGGTTCGACGCCAACCGCGGCACCGCCCCCGCCCAAGGATTCCGGAGCAACAACCCTTTCGCTCCGAAAAATCTGCCGCGTCCCAACACGACGGCCACGATCAGCCACCCCTCCACCTCGGGGGTCACTTACGGAGGAAAGGGCGAGCCCATGAGCATTGACAGAACCCGAGGCGCGGCCTCGGTAAAATGTTTCAATTGCGGGAAACCCGGGCACTACGCTAGGGAGTGCAGGGACAGGAGGAACGACTCCGTTCGCGGACTCATGGAGAGTCTTAGCAACGAGGAGAGGGAAGGCCTGGCTCAGACGCTGCACGAGCAGGGTTTTGGCGCGGGACTGGAGTGAAGAGCGAGTCTTCCAGTCCCCCGTCGTCAGGTCCATGGACCAATCGATTCAGTAGTCTACTTGTTGAACCCAGTGACAGTAATGACGAACAATCTGAATCCATGGACTTTGACGAACCAGAACCCTCGCACGAAAGAAGGAACAAAATAACCAAAAAAGGAAGTTCGCGGATCAAACCCATTAAGCACATCCGCGGCACCCTCCCGTTCATCTGGCACGAAATGCAGGTCAACCCCCGACAAGCCCTCAAGGTTCTTCGGAAATACGCGCGCTCCGATCGAGAGCCCGAAGTCACGAAAGAAGCTGTCGAAGACATCCTCCGAATGGACGCCCGACAGGCTAAAGCCGCTATCCAGGAATTTCGACAGCCACGACCACCTGTGGCCGGCCCCTTAATATATCAAATCAGCCCATATGGCACCTTCCGATTATGCATTATTGAGCCCAGTTGGGCTCAGTGACCGCGCCTGTCACTCTCCCACTAGCGCTACCTGCCGCTGCTATTTCCCGCCCCCTGGTCGCTACTACCGACCTCCCGCCCGCCTCTCTCACTTCCGCCGGCCTCCCAAAATGGACGCCTGTCCTGATCGGGCTGATAATACAAATTAGCCGTTCACCGCTATTTACCCGCCTTTAGATACACCCGCCCGCTGCTGTTCACGATGCACGCACATTTCCATAATGAGAAATCCCGCCACTTTTTCTGAATTGAATAAAATTGAATAAAAATACAAAAGTACTAGCCTGCCACGCCCTCGCCCGTTGAATCGCCCTGCACATCCTCGTCTTCCTCGTCATCGCTCTCACCGGCATCCTCGTCATGCGAACCCAGCTGTGGCGCAGCTTCCGCAATCTCTGCCGCCTGCATATCGGCCAGCGGAACCGACCATAATCCTTGGAAGTGACGGTGTAAACGTCGTTGGATACCAGCCTGCTTCCTGGCATAGGCAGATAAACCCTCGGCCAGTCCAGAATCCTCCACGGTGCGTATCTCGATGCGCTTGTCCCACCACGCCGCCTTCCACTTCAAATACTCCAGACAACGCCGCATCTCCTCCTTTAAAAGCATTACCTCCTCCGTCATGCGCTTGACGCGCGCCCGACTCTTGCACCACTCTGCCCGCAGAAGCTTGTTGTCGGTGTCGGTGCCGTCCTGCACGTTGAGGCGTGTAGTTCCCCAGATCCAAGACAGTTCCTTCCGAGTTTCTCCCGTTCCGTCTTTCTTGGTTCTCCCCACGTTAGACAGGTCCAAATCACCCTCCACGTCATCCCTCAAGAGAGCGTCCAAAGACGCAATTCGTCCACCGTCATCGTTCTCACCCACCCCCACCTCGTCCCCCTCCCTTTCGTGCTCACCACCTTCCACCTCCTCCTCAGTCCCCCTCCGGCCAACCCAGGGCTTGAGGCGCGCCGCATCCGAGTATGCGCGGATGTCCGAATTGTGCAGGGGACGAAGCACAGTCTGCCACGAGCCCTCCCCATCCAGAGCGAGCTTGGCGTCCCTCCCCCTCCGGTACTTCTTTGCCGAAAACAGTGCTCGATCGTGAACACGGTCGATGATCTCCCGAGAGCGCACGTTTGCGCTCTGCCCCCGAACGTTGGCCTGCTTGAATTTGATCATCCGGGTTTTCAATCGCAGGGTGTGTCGAATGGCGTCCAAAGCGTCTTGACACTGCGCCACACGTAGGCGCGATTCCATCCCCGCCAGATCCCCCGTGCACATAGACTCCCGTTGGCTAGGGGGCAGACTGGAAGGAAGCCAGAGCTTTCCCTCCTCCGGATGGACGTTGGATGACTCGTCGGTGTACTCCTCTTCATCCACCACCTCCTCTGTCTCTATGAGGTGTTGAAGTAGGCCAGGCATATAGACGGCGCGAACGCGTCTCCAATCGCGAAGCTTCCGGTCGAGTACGTTCCTCTGCTCCGCTAGCGTCGAACTCTGGCGCACCGTCGGGGACGCATGCTGGAGAGCCAAATCTTTGATCTTGGATCTAAACGTCTGTTAGAACAAATTTGAGAAAAGGATGACATGCTCACTGTTCATCCTCCAGCTCGATACCCATCATGATGAAAGTATGGGGGCTGGTTGCATGAAGAATTGCCCCACCGTTCCGCCTCCGCTCCGTCTCATAATCCTCCAACTCCTTCACCACCTTTGCCTCACTCATCCCTGCATCCTCCACCTCGAATGGGTTTTCCGCTTCCTTTGGATAGGCGTCCTGCTCCCACGCGTCACAGAGAGCATCCCACTCTTCAACCAACTCTGGCGGTATATTCTCCGTGAAACCCCGATGCCCCTCTTCCTGTTTGTTACGATCCGCGACCGCCGCAACATACTTACGCCGCAGCGTAGACCCCATCCCCACATACTTTTCAAAATTCCACCACTGGAAGTGATCTTCCAGCAGTAGATGGCGCGCCCCCGGTCCGTTGGTCTTGGTGGCATTCCCCAGCACGTTATGTGGTCCCCAGATTCGCTCAGGCACCTCCAAGTCGCTGTTGCCGACGCCTCGAATGAAATTGAGCGAGAATTGTTTATGGTTTTTGCCCTTGTGCGCGGGCTCGTGGAATTTAGGAATCGCGGGGATGAAAGTGATGTTAGGCAGGCGATACTCCTCCGGCCAGTCCTGATTCATGCGGCGATAGAAGTTGACGAACCATTGGCATGCGATATCATAGCTGAGGAGAATGAAGAGGAGGTGGTGGAAGGGTGCCAGCGCCAACATCACACCGTAATCCATCGGAGCATAGCTGCAAACAGCGTTAGAATGATTGTCAAACCGGGATGCAAAAGAACTCACGCTTCTCCCTTTGTTAGATTAACAAGGGACATAACCATCTCTCCGCGACCACAAGAGACGGCACCCACGCCGGAGTACCTCAAATTCTTTCCCCTGCTCTCTGCTCGGCTGAGGGCGTCGAAGCCGACACACGTACTGATCTCCTGACCGTGTCCCTTGGCATTCATCGCCTTCATCTGCGCCTCATACTCTCCCCTGGGGCCGAAATACAACCAACCAATCCCATACCCTGGATCCCGCGACCACGAGGAAACCATCTGCGACTTCAAGCGGAAGTTCGCATCAATGCAGACGATGAGTGTATAGAGAAAGCTAAGTTGGGCGTCAGTAACCGCGCCCCAATTAGATGAGAGTCAAAACTCACACAAGCTCCGGGGGTGCTTCCTTCCAGTTGGGAGGGAGGTTGATACCAGGGTGCGGACAAGTAGGGCATCGAATGGCGAGCTCCCCGCGCTGCGTACCCGCCACGCCAGATGGATCATGCGCGCGCCCGCCCCGCTTGAGAAGCTTCAGAAACCGCCACTGCAAGGCTAGCCGGGCAAAGACCTTCCGTCGCACACTCGGTACCCTAACCTTCGAGTTGTTGCCAAGCTTCTCCAACGTTGTTGTAAAGTCTGTGACAGGGATCTTGGAGCATAGAGAGAGTTGATGGTGGAAGTCGAGGATGCCAAAGGTTGCGCCACTTCTGGGGATGGCTTGTGATCCGGGGTAGATGCACCGACGAAGGAGCTGGATGTGCTCAGGGAGTTTCCGCTCACAGCCACAGTAGTCCACAGCGACGGGAATATCGCCAGTCCAATCGAACACGCGAAAATCCTGATGTGCGGCGACGGGGGAGGGGCAGAAGAGACTCGTATGACCCAGCTGCAGCCGTAGTCCGAGCTCTTTCAACGATGCTTCGACAAAACACCCGTCCAGCCATTCCTACACAACGCTATTAGCATAACTTTGACGACCGTTATATGACTCACCTCAATGCGATGAAATGGGTTCAACCGATGGCGCCGCTTGATGCATGTGGCGCACAACATGTCGTCCAAAAAGCAATTACCGCATCTATACTGCGGCGCCCCCTTCTCTGTCACCCTCCGCGTCTCGCAATCCACACAGTACTCCATCTTCCGACATTCCCCACGACCATCGTGCCACACTATCTCCTCCAGATACGTTTGCGACCAATTCTTGACCCAGAATATGTTCGGTCGCGTCGATTGCTGCGTGCGCTTCCTCTTCTTCTTGGGGATTCGACCGGCCTGCTGCTCTCTCTGAAAGACCCGACTGTCCTCCATCGACGCGGCCACCTCCACGTCATACCAAGCTCCGCCGTCTGGGTCCAGGCTGTAGTCGGTACGGTCATCGACCGCCCAAGTCCCATCCGTGGTCCAATCCCCCCCGCCAGGTGCGCGTTCACCTACACCTTGCCTTCCACGAGCTTTGGAAGTGTACTCGCGGGACGCTGCTACAGACGACCAGGTGTTTGGGAGCGCCGCCCGCTGTCGGCCGGCCAACGCAGATTGAGGCCGTGCGCGTTTGGAGGGGCCAGCAGTGGGTAAATTAAGGTTGCTGGCAAGAGTGCGGCCGGCAGCGCTTGAAAGAGTAGATGTACCGTCCGGGCGGCGCTCCATTTGCGTACACAGGCGACGGCGAGGGGAAGACAACAAGCCAGGACTACGAAAATCAAGAAATGTTAGTGTCACGTGCCATCCTTGAACTGGTATAACTAGCCTGAAAGGACCTAGGGAGGTGGGGAGAAAGGGTTGAAAAACATTATTTTTGTCTAATATACTGCCACAAGCATGTCTAAGATGAAGTAAGGTGTCAAATGTAGTACGGTGTCCATGGATGTAAGTATAAAGTCCATTTTAGAAAGGAGCGTCTGACTCCCACAGAGGGAAATAATCAAGGTTGACATCAACAAGACCGTCGGCAAAAGCTTCCCACTCTGCACGCTCGGCGGCGGTAGCATTATCACGGAATGAGGCGTCTGACTGAAAACCGTTGTGCACCCAACGGAAGAGGCCGGCAGCAGAGTACATCACAAATGCGCAACGGATGCCTCCCTGCTCAACGCTGATGTTGCCGTGCTTGACAAGGGCTGACGGAAGGAGGATGAGGTTGCCGGGAGGGAACTCAATAATCCTCTTGAGGTCCCAGAGGATGAGATGGCCGCCTTTGGTTGGATCAAAGTTGCCCATGACCCAAACGGCGCAAAGCCCGCGAACGAGGTTGAGATGGTCGGTATGAAGACGTGTGAAGGCGTTCGGTGGCAAGTTCACGTGGCACGCGGCGAATGCACAGTTGTCAAACAGGCGTTCGAGGTTGTCATCGTCCTCCAGAATGTTGACGAGTGTGTCTTCGTAGTCTTGCCAAGTCAAAGGAAAATACTTTCGCAGTTGTTCTAAATGTGTGTTAGCGCGAGCGTCAAGCCAAAATCAGGAGACAACCCACCATCAGCAAAACCGGCCATCCGGACAAAGGGCTCGCTCTTGAGCAGCTCCTTTAACAGAGCTTCGTCATCCGGGTGGTTGACCAGCTTTCCCGGTAACACCCTTCCTCCGCCAAATGAGTTACCCATGCCCTTCGCCGGATAATCTCCGCGACGGTGCAAGCACTCCTTCCTCGCCCAGTGCAGCTTCGTTCTCAGCTTGGTCAGCTTCTCCACCGCCTCGCGCATAAGTGCCTGCCAGCCTGAGTCGTTCGGATGTCCCGCGAGCACGACGATGAGGCGGCTAGCAGCATCGAGAATGAGGTACGGTTTTCTAAACAAACATAAGGTCAACACAGCTTCATTCATGGATCACAAGTAAGCAGAACACTTACCCTCCTTGCCAATGCACCAACACCCACCCATGCTCCACCAGCTTGGGAATATCGTCGACGGTGAAGACACGGCTGTCTTCCGGATACGCCGGCCCAGACCATTTGAGCGGTCGCGCTGCGAATGAGGCGTCAACATGCACCTCCGCGGTCTCTGTGTGGCGGACGCTGGCAAGCTTGATCTTCCGCCTCGAGCTCTCCTGCGCAGTTGAGCTGCCGCGTTGCGCCCTTGCCTTGCCTCTGCGCCCGTTACGAGATCGATTGGCCTGGTGACGTTCATCGGGTGATTTGGCGTGGCGCGCTTTCTTCGTCACCTTCTCACCAGCATGATCACCTTCCGTCCACACCGCTTTGCGTTTGGGCCGGGGGAAGGACGAGGTCTCCGCTGTCCAAGCGTAATCGATCACTGGCCGAAAGTTGGTTCGGCGTTGGGAAGGGGGAGACGGCAAGGGTGATGACGGGGACCCTGGAGTTGAAGAATCCGGGGATGGGTTCGGCGTGGAGAGAGGAGATGGGAGAGGGGTGAAAAGCGGCGAGGGTGTCAAGAGCGGAGAGGGAAGGGGGGTAAAGAGCGGCGAGGGTGTAAAGAGCGGCGGTCGCGTAAGGAGCGGTGAGGCCAAAGGAGTGAACAGAGGAGAAGGAGGTGGAGTGAAGAGGGATTCGTCTGCCTCCGCGGCGTAGGCAACCACTCCCTCTGAAGACGCGTCATCCGAGTCCGAATCTTCCGAGTCAGAGGAGGGGTATTGAATGAGGTCGACGGCAGGTTCAACGGGGGTTGGTGCAACGGCGGAAAGAGCGGACGATTTCTTCTTGCGACCAGGCAGGACATACGCAGGCGCTGCCGCGAGACCCAGCAGGCGAAGACTCCGGCGAACAGCACCCCAAGGCTGGCGCCTTGGGTTGCCGATGATTTCGACGTCCGCCTCCTCCTCGCCCGAAGGCCGTGGCTCGTGCTGACGGCGCACAAAAAGGTCCTGTAGAAGTATTTTGGCCTTGGTGACCGGGACCAAAAAAGGCGAGAAAATGCGGCCGCTACGTGTTGGTCGCCCCCAGACAAGACCTAGCGGAGTCGTTAGTAAATAGACAAGAGAATGAGCAGGAAATGGGAGGTAGGCAGCCTGAACAACGCGGACAGCTCTCAATGTGCCCTCCGCTGGTCCAAACGGCGGACCCGCGCGTACTAGCACCCCCAGGAGCCGCCCGCGTCGCGCAAGCAAACCAGCCGAGCAGAAAAAAGAATTAACGAATGCTTACCGTCACTGACCGATGCGTCACTCATCGTCCAACGGCGCTGGGAGTCGACGGCAGCAGCGGTTGCCGTGGTTGGCAGGAGCAAAAGGAAATGGTGACGTTACTCACTTCAGACCGCTTGTCCTGCTGAATGTGACCTAAGCCTGAAAAGTGACAAGTCCAGTCAGTGCTTCTGCAGACAATAAATAAAAGAAATGTCAGCATAGAGCGATGGATTTTGACAATTGAAGGTGGGTCTACAGCGAGAGCTAAGAAAACTATGGAGGGAATATAATGTCGAACTGTGTCTTACCAGCCATCCGCTTCTTAAGGCAAGTGTGTGCGGAAAGTTCGTATTCGACCACTTTTATGTTCAACCACCACTAACAATATTCATCACCACGACAGACGCGCGCCATACCACCAGTAAACGGTGAGGGAACTTTAAATATTAAAACTTCTCTATTCTGATTTATCTAGGATGCCATTCACTCGCAAGAAACCAGGACCTCGGCGTACACACAAGACGCCCGAGGAGAGGAAAGAGGCGAGATACGAGCGCAACCAGCGCTACTGGTCAATCCATGGAAAGCTTCAGAACAGTATTCGGCGCACACGACGCGAGCTCGCCAACATGCCAACAAGGTGAGCCGTAACTTTGACCAAGTAACTCATCACTACATCAATTCTGATTTAAATCAAGGCCAGCGTCCCCCAGCCCTACAAATACTCCCGTTGCCATTGACCCGCCACCTCTTCACACCGCCATTGCTCTTCCGGAACCTGTTCTAACGGCTATACGCCAAATACGCGTGCACCGTGCTACGTTTCGCGCGATCACCAACAACAAGCCATCAGCTCATGTTGCTCGCCTTTGCGCTGGGATCCTTGCTGATGACGCCGACTCATTCTGGAACATACACGAGAACGAATACCACCTGGTTGAGGCGATGAAGGCAGCGGAGAAATCCTGGAAGAAGCTTCTCGACTTGGAAGGAGAGGGAGGTTTGGATCCGGCAATCAGGCAGGAGGGGGCAGCGCACCTGGCGGCAATGGAGGATATACTCCTCATGTTCAGCCGTGTGACCGAGGCGCTTGGGGAAAATCGTCTTACGGCGGATTTGGACGCACGCTGTCTCCCTCACCAATTAGCTACTTCTTAAGGAATCTCTTACAGTAGTGTTTGTTGTTTGCATCATGATTATATATATATAATGAAGCTCGTACATCTACTCAGTGTCTGAAAATGAGTACTCTGTAACTAGATCCTCCTCTGTGTAAGAGCGAGCGGCCCAACACGCGGGACGTTCGTGAGAAAACTCGTCCTTGATGCAGCGGAACACCTCTGCGATTTCCACCGTGGCGCGCGCACATTTAGCTCTACGTCCTTCGACTGCCTTTTTCCAGGCCTGCATGTGTGGCAATCTGCAAATAGTCAGTGAGAGAAAGTACCAGTCGACAGAGGAGTGACTTACTTTCCAACCTCGGAGTTGAAGTCCACACAGTCATAGAATAGCGCCGCCACGAAATGCGCGTTGAGGCGGGCTCCGGCCCGCCAATGGCGATCAGTGCTGATGGTAAAATCAAAGAGTTCGCTCTTTGGACATATCTCCACGGGCGGGGTTATGCTGGTCTTATGCCCGAAAGCAAACATCTTGTGCTGAATGCGAAACATCATGGCCTTAGTTGAATTCAGAACGTTATCATGATGAGGGAAGTTTGAAGGCTTACCGCGACAAAATTGTCATTGACGGGGCGCGTTTGTTGTATGCGCCTTGCCCACCAATGCCGGAGTAAGTGTTCAAACAACGGGATGAGTCCCCGCTGGCGCGCCTCAATGTACCAAGGCCGAGTCAGGCGCAAAACGTCGAGATGCTTGAGGCTGAAGCCGAAGCGCGTATACGCATACGCCTTCTTGTCGACGCGAGACAGCCACGGTGCAGGGGAGGTATTCAGTCGGGAATCCCACCGCTGTCGGAGGAGGTGGTGAGAAGGCTGCAGACACCCGTAGCGCTTGCGTTCGTGACCGCCGTGCTCTTCGCCATACGCGTCGATGTGGTCAAAGTCGGGGTGTAGATGGAGGTTCATGTGGGTGCGAGAGGACGAGGGGGCGAATGGCGGAGTCAAGAGAGAGAGCTCAGGGTTTTTGATGCTTCCGTTTCCTCGTGGTCAGGTCGGGCGGCAAAAGGGTATACACGGGAATCGGGATGTTATTGACAAGCTATGTACAACGATGAAATAGGAGGTTAGAAAGGCGGACGCCCAATGACCTGCGCGAGGAATGGCGAGTTCTCCCGGAAAACAACGGCTACAGTACCAGCCATGTACTCGGCTTGGTAGCGCGCTTTGGCCTGCGCATGTTCGGGGTATCCCTTGTAGATATTGCCGCGCACGCGGACCACAAGGGGTGCAGCGCGGGCCCTGAAAGCGAATTGAGCTTTGTGCAGTGAGTGATGAAAAATACACGCACCATCCTTCAAAGACACCCACACGTTGTCCAACAATGACAGCAAACCACGTATGCACAGCACTCGCATGAGGAGGTTCGATGATCTCGTCCGGATGAGGGATGCGGTAGATCGGCAGCCCAGGGTCGGAGGAGGAGGAGGCAACCGGCGTTGGAGAGCATTGGGCTGAGTCAACGGGGGCGGCGGACACGTGAGGCTGAGACCGTGGGCGTGGGCGACGAGGAGAATTGACGATGGTTGTAGAGGAGGAGGAGGTTGTAGTGGTGAAGGTCGTGGTGGTAGTGGAGGACTTGTAAACAGTCACTTCAATGTCTGGGAAAGGTTGAGCTAAGGATCCGTAATAAGCAAAAACCAACCCTACCGGAACCATCGTCATCCGACGCTACCGAAACAAAGGTTGTGGGGGAGGGGGGGAGATCCATATGATGGTTCGATCGCAAGAGTTCAACGGGCCGAGGTAAAGAGAGATCTTTCCAACGTGACTGTGTAGACTCCAGCGCACTCAGCTGTTGTAAAGGTGAGTAAACACACTCCGCGTCTGATTACCGTGTCTGATGGTGGGCAGAGTAATCAATACAGTTCATTATGGCACCTCAAGGGTTATGGAAGGGAGCCCGGCGCGCGTTCATGTTTGAGGAGCTCAATGGATACCTGGTGGCTGAGGAAGCCAAACAAGGGAAGGCTTTCATCAGCAAGTCGATTCACCGCTACTTCAAGCGTTTTCCGCTCTCGTTGGGGGAGCAGGAGCCGACCGCGGAAGACTTAGCCGCTGTCAACGATGACGACCCAGTTCCGGACCGTGTCCCGCCGAAGGAGGATTCAATGGGAGCGGAGGAATACGCGTCGGCAAAGGCCCGTTTTGATGCAGAGACCGCGGAAGCCCAGAAGCTCATTGACGTGCGTAACGTTATGACCCACGGAAGGAATAAGGCTGACTTTTGCCACCACCAGCAAATCACCCGCTGGTTCCCATACCATCGCGACCGCGTCAACTCTGCAAAAGCCGAACTGGGAAAGAAGAAGATTGACGAGCTCTCCGGCATGAAAACGCGCAAGGAGCCAGCCTATGTTATGTGGGCTAAGACCAAAGAGAGCGAATCTGCAGTCGACGCGCACATGGAGGCACTGACCAACGCCAAACGCGTAGAGCTCGGCGTTACAGAAGGACAGGCCTTGGACGGTCGGACTTTGGGAGCGCTTCGCACCAAGGCAAAGGTGGAGGCCTTCGCCGCGTTAGCAGATGATGTGCGCTCTGTCTGGGAGGCGGCATCTGTCGCGCAGCATGAGAACAGGGCAAATGAGCTGCAGAACGCCGTTAAATCACCAGAGCAACTCCAGATGTACGTCTTTTGCTCTCAATGACACGCAGTTGAACTGAAAGATTTCCAGCGCTATTGATGGGTTGTACAAAAAGGTAAAGCCTGTATTGGACGCAATGGCGGCAGCGTCGGGGTGGCAGTTCACGCTTGTCGGCGGGGGCCCTGAGCCCAAGGACGCTGGGTTCCTGAATATCATGTAGTAAGTGAGCATTCCACCTGATCTGACTAGTAACGCTAATAGACACTTTCCTTGAGTGTTCACGCCGGCTCACTCACGCGCAACACGAAGCATACGTTTACAGAAGCGGCGGGTGAGAATGGAGAGTGGTGGTTGGGGGAATTCATCCCCGAATACTCGTGCTACCTTCAGATGTGCTATAGTGAGTGTTAGTCTGACTCTGGATTTGTGTTCTGACTGTTTGGTAGGTGAAGAAGAGTGCAGAGCATTAGCTCTGAGTCCGGCGGAGGCAAAGCTCAAGACGAAAAAGCAAAGCCGACGGTCCAAAAAGGGAAAAGAAGTCGGGGGAGCGGATGACGTCATCCCATTGCGTGTGAGAGCAGGTGATCGAACAGGACCAGCGCCTTCTGCCTCCGCTGCATCTGCCACAACCACAACACGTTCGGCACCGGCGCCACAAGCGCAAACTACGCCGCGGGTTTCCACCACGCCAGCTCCACAGGCCGCCGTATCAACCTCAGCGCCTTTGCAGCCGCAATCGGGCGCACCGGATGACAAACCGAACTCCGACCCGTTTAAGGAACTCTTGGAATGGTATCCAGGCCTAGAAGGCGGTGTGGCGGCGTTGTTAAATGAAGAAGACGTCTGCAAGGTGAAGGAGCATCTGCTCAGCTCAACGCACGCGAGGTTAGAGAGGGAGGAAGATTTGGCAAATAAGAACACTTCCGCCCGAGCGCACGGAGTTCCAGAGCCTGGGACGGATTCGGTATTGTATGGGCTTATGCGGAAGGATCAGCCCGTGCCCTCTGAAGACGGGCCTGGAGTAGAGCCTAGCACTGAGCAGGCAGCTCCTCTTCACAGGTCACCGCCGCCTTCTCATCGAGGGAATTCTGCGCCGGAGTCTTCGCGCTCTTCTTCCCGCCGGATGCCGTCGCCATCACCCCGCTCATCTGCTCCTCTTAACTCTCGACCACCGTCCCCCGCACAGATGTCTGCGCCGCCGTCTCCTTCACAAATCTCCGCGCCACCTGCACTGCAGCGCTCACCACCTCACACCTCATTACCGCCTTCACCTGTACGGATCTCCGTGCCGCCTTCACCACGCCCTTCTCCCTCTCGAATGTCACCGCGACCGTCTCCTCCGCGCCCTTCTCCGCCCCGAAGCTCACCACCACCTTTCCCTATCCGGATGTCTGCGCCGGCTTCGTCACGCCCTTCTCCTTCTCGAACCTCATCGCCACCGTCTCCCCCTCGAACCTCACCACCACCTTCCCCCCCTCGAACCTCATCACCACCTTCTCCTCCACGCATGTTCGATCCGCCTTCACCGCGCCCTACTCCCCCCCGAAGCTCACCGCCACCTTCATCGCACCTTTCGAATTCCAACGAACGAGGTCATGAGGAGATGGAGGGGATAACAGCCGATCAAAAGGAGGCGGCCGAGTATACAGGAGAGAAGCGGAAGGTTTGGGAAGGGGATGATGATGGTACAGGTCGCAAGAGACCGAGATTGGACGATTCCGCGGTCGACCTCACCAGCATTGAGTTCTCGCAACCGGCGAATGGCAACGCGGAGGAGCTCACCTTGAGAAACCTGGAGAAGGGTTTGAGGTTTTTGAAGATGAAGGAGTACGGAAGAGAGTATACGGGCGTGGTGATGCGGTGGCGAGACTTTGAGGAGCGGGAAGGTTTTGGGGGCGCAAGGTGCGATCTGGGGAAGGCGCACCGGCCATCCTGCATAGGGGAATGGATTGCTCGGGCGCGCAAAGACAGCTACGAATCGAAGACGCTTCCGCCCGTGATGGCGTCCGTCGAGAAGCTACAGAGTCAGTTCTGGGCGTGGTGGTCATCTCTTCAACCGGCCTTCCGCACTATGGACGACCAAGGCCTGCTGGTGCGCGATAACGATGGACGCGCGTTGCGGCCTCAGAACCCGGGGAAATGGGACGCCTTGCGATCGTCGGGGACAAACGGGCTCATGAGCGTGGTGGCGTGTCTGCGCTTCTGGCGGGATGCCGTTGAAGCAGTTCCAAAGTCTCAAGAGTTTAGAGAGGTCCAACAGAGACAATGGGCGCTGCTGGACTGGCTCAAGGCTGTGGATGATGTGGATTATGTATTGCAGCAGCTGCTGCTGCTGTAGCTCAACTGTAATATAGCTAGTATTGAAATTCTATCGGCGTTTCCGTTGCTAACAGGCTAAGTCCAACATCCATCACGTGCACAGCCCGAAATCGGTCCGAGCAGTCACCTCAACGACATCCGACTTAGCGAGCGCGCATCCAGCGCATCCCGCCTTCGTGGAGTCCATGGGAGTTGGTTTTTAGGTAGCATAGATAGTGTAGAGTACATTGCCTTTTATTTGAATCGTTCATCTATTTTATTACAATTTATTAAGACAAAATTGTGTGTACTCAACGGACGCCACACTTTGCAGGCTCCAATGACAATGAAAAAAAAATGTTTGTTTAATTATTTGAGAGGTGGGTGGATGTGGACAGTGCGCCACACTGCGATGAGGCAACCCCCGCCCAGATCAAAGCCCCCACACCCGCGCAACCGTGTACCTGCCCAATTTGGGAGGGTGGGAAAGCGTATGGAATCCCCCAAACGGTCGCTCAGGGCGCATGACGGTCCCCGCCCAAAAAGCATGATGTAAATTGAAATTAGACCCGCCCCCAGCAGCGGAGAGGCGGGGTCCGGTGGCCGGCAAGCAGCGCCCAACAGTGGCGAGCCCAATCCCGCATCCTGGCACGGTGGTCACACCCAGTCACAAGCAGCGTGCACGGCCTAGCCAGTCTCTTGCCCACTTGGGCTGTATGATGCATAAGGCAAACATGCCATTTGGGCTGATTTGATATATGGATCTGACAGCCAAGGCTGCCACGACGGTGGATACGATCCACGCGAACCGGGCGATGTATGAAGATTCCCATCACCCTCAAGTTCCTCAACAACGGGAAGGCCGTCACGGTGGTAGCCCTCATCGATTCGGGCGCCACGGGAGCGTATGTCAACCGTGACTTCGCCGAGAACCAAGGGATGGATACTCAGCGCCTACCTCGACCCATCACGGTCTCCAACGTAGACGGAACACTAAATCGAGATGGACCCATAGAACAGGTCGTGGACCTGAGGGTCATCACCGACAACGAGCACGAAGACGTGTTTACCTTCGCGGTAACCAACACCGGGGATGTCGACATCATCCTGGGGTACGAGTGGCTCAAGAAGCACAACCCTGAAGTGGATTGGGCCAAAGGGACTCTGGCGTTCATGAGGTGTCCCCCAGAGTGCCAACGACGACAGACGCGTCGTCTATGGCAGGAGGAAGACGAAGAGGAGATCGAAGAGAGAGATCGGATCCTCGTCGTCAAAATGTGGAACGACCCTCAACGACGAGAAGATCAGAAGAGGCGGGAGGCTGAGTACATCCGCGCCTTCGCTACAAAATCGACACAACTCGCAGGAGATCAAGCGAAAACCAAGGTCGAGGTACCCCTGGAGGAGTTGGTCCCCCCTCAATACCTCGAGGACTATCGACGGGTGTTCGAAAAAACGGAGTTCGATCGACTACCAGAACGTCGAAAGTGGGACCACGCCATCGAACTCAAGCCCGATGCTCAGGAATTCAAGGGGAAGATATACCCCCTTGCCCCCTCCGAGCAAGTCGAATTGGACAAGTTCATCGAGGAGCACCTTCAATCCGGAAGGATTCGAGTGTCCAAATCCCCGTACGCGTCTCCCTTCTTCTTCGTGAAGAAGAAGGACGGGCGACTTCGTCCGATCCAGGATTATCGACAACTCAACTCGATGACGATCAAGAACTCCTACCCGCTACCCCTACTTTCCGACGTCCTACACAAACTTCGGAACGCAAAGATATTCTCGAAACTGGACGTTCGATGGGGTTACAACAACGTGCGCATTGTGGAAGGAGACGAGCACAAGGCGGCGTTCATCACCAATCGCGGACTCTTCGAACCACTCGTAATGTTCTTCGGCCTGACGAACAGTCCGGCCACGTTTCAGACAATGATGAACGAACTGTTCCACGAACTCATTTTGCGTGGCAAAGTGATCGTGTATATGGACGACATCTTGGTCTTCACCGAAGACGTTGAGGAACACCGAGAGGTCATGAGGGAAGTCCTGCGCATCCTGCAGGAGAATAATCTCAGCGTCCAAGGGTCCAAGTGCGAATTTGAGAAAACCGAAGTCGAGTACCTCGGCCTAATCGTAGGGAACGGGCAGTTCCGTATGGATCCTGTCAAAGTCGAAGGTGTCAGGGCGTGGCCCGCACCTCGAACCGTGAAGGAAGTTCAGTCTTTCCTCGGATTCGCCAACTTCTATCGGCGTTTCATAGAAGGGTTCGCGCAAGTAGCGAAGCCCCTGCACGGACTCTCCAAGAAGGACATCCCTTGGCGATGGGGAGACGCCGAGCAGGCCGCGTTCGAGGAACTAAAGGATCGGATCACGTCTGAACCAATCCTCCATTTCCCAACGCAGGCGGGGCAATATCGCATAGAGGTGGACGCGTCAGAGTTCGCGACGGGCGGAGTATTGAGTCAGGAACAGGATGGGAAGATGGTTCCTATCGCGTTCATGTCCAAATCCCTCTCCCCCGCGGAGCGCAACTACGATATACACGACAAGGAGATGCTCGCGATCATGCGAGCCTTGGCCGACTGGCGACACTACGTGCTCGGAGCACCAAAACCCACGTTGATTCTCACCGACCACAAGAATCTCGAGGTATTCATGCAGGCGAAAAAGCTCAATCGACGTCAAGCCCGCTGGTCACTCGATCTTGCCGAGTATAATTTCACGCTGGTTCACCGACCAGGCGCTCAAAACAAAAAGGCCGATCTCTTGTCGAGACGACAAGGACATGAGAGGGGGGAAGACGACAACCGCGACACCATTTTACTCAAAAAGGAATATCTCAGTCGCGTCTTCGCCACGCCGATCTTGATCGACGATTATAGCCATATTCGGTCAGTGGAGGAGGCCACAGTCACGACCGAGGGAAATGACTTTGTGGACCGAATCATAGCTGCGAAGGAGGATTGGGAAGAGAAAGTGGTGAAAATGATCGGGAAAACCGTGGAGGACAAGGGAGGCTACCTCACGAAAGACAGTCTACTCTATGTCCCGGCGCATCGTACGCTGCGACAGCGAATTATGTGCCAACACCACGACACCGCGATAGCCGGCCATCCAGGACGTTTCCGAACGGCGGAACTGATTCTACGCAACTACTGGTGGCCCGGACTATACGCGGACGTAGCCCGATACTGTAACGGATGCCTGAGTTGTCAACGGACTAAGTCGTCGCGACAACTCAAAGTGGGACAGCTGCAACCTAACGAAATCCCCACCGCGCCATGGCAGCACATCAGCGTCGACTTGATCGTCGAACTCCCCGAATCCCTCGGCTACGACACCATCATGGTGGTAGTCGACAGGTTCACCAAGATGGCACGGTTCATGGCCACCACCACCCACATCACAGGGGAAGGCGCCGCAAAGCTATTCCAGGACCACGTTTGGAAGGACTTTGGATTTCCTATCAGCGTCATCAGTGACCGCGGAGGGCAGTTCATCGGGAAGTTCACCACGGCGTTGTACAAAGGGCTGGGGGTCCAACAACGAGCGTCTACCGCCTACCACCCTCAGACGGACGGACAAACCGAGCGCGTCAATCAGGAGTTAGAGCAGTATCTCCGCGTCTTCACCAATCATCGACAAGACGACTGGGCCGCGTGGCTCCCCCAAGCCGAGTTCTCCTACAACGACAAGACCAGCTCCTCCACGAAGAAATCCCCTTTCCAACTGATGTATGGCATCAACCCCCTCCGCGGAACCGAACCTCGCATGGCTACCCCGAACGAAAGCGCCGACACTTTCATCGCGAATCTCGACAAAGCTCGAGAGGAAGCGCGCGCCGCCCTGACCGCCGCCGCCGCCACCATGAAGAGGTTCTACGACGAGAAGCGTCGCCCAGATCCAGACTACAAAGTCGGCGACAAGGTACTCCTCGAAACCACGAACCTCAAAATCGACCGCCCCTCGATGAAACTCGCCGACAAGCGGTACGGCCCCTTCCAGGTTCTGAAGAAGATAGGACGGTCCTCCTATCGACTCAAACTCCCCGCCTCGTTCAAAATACACGATGTTTTCAATACGGTCTACCTCCGCCCCTACGTCGAAGGACTCCCCCACCAGGTCTACTCTCGACCCGATCCCGTCATCGTGGATGACGAGGAACAGTGGGAGATCGAGGATATCATTGGACATAAACGATTCCGCGGGCGGACTCAGTACCTCATCAAGTGGAAGGGGTATCCCCTCGAGGAAAACACGTGGACTTATGAACGCAATATTCAGGCGCCCGCATTACTTCGAAAGTACAAACGACAAGAAGGGATCCAAGACGACGTCCTTCCCCCGGGAAGCCAGACGCGAGGAAGACGTCGCGCTAAGGTTCGCGTCATGAGGACATGCGCCTTGAAGAGGGGATATTGTCATGACTCGTCTGCGCCACACGCCCTTCGTCGGGCGCGGCACGACCCGTCCGCGCCCCATGCGCCTTATCGGACTGCGACAGCGCTATCGCGCCCATCGGCGGAGCTTACCCGACGATTAGGATCGCGCAGCACATGGCGGCGGAGTCGGCCGACGGAAAAGCGGGATCGGGCGGGATAGGGCGCACGCCCGACCAATCGCGAGCGGGATAGGCGCGATGACTCGTGCGATGACGCGGAGAACGAGTCAGAAGGCGCCATCGCGCCCGTCGGACGTCGGACGTCGGGAATCGTATAAAAGGATCGGTAGTTAGTAGCTTATTCTTCAGAGAACCGTTGTTTACCCACCGGGACCCAATACACCTCTTATACCGCTCTCCAGTCGTTGCCTCGTGCGCCCTCGCTATAGACGAAAAGGCCCGACGCTGACACAATTCGCCGACGCCATCACTCCTTCTTCGCCCGGGAGCATTGCGAGAGGATTCCTACGGTGTCCGCAAGTACACGGCTCTCATTATTGGTGAACGCCTTGGCGCTGGTTCTACAGGATCAGTTCATAGGGCAAAACTCGATCTAGCTAAGAAGCACCCTCCACTGATAGCGAAAATCGCGACAACGTTCCAGACTCTGTGTCGTCTTCGTCATGAGTATTTCATATACTCATACTTAGGCAAGGTCTCTGGTATACCACTTCTCTACGGATACTTCCAAGATGCCACCCAGAATGTGGGAGTGCTGATTTTGGCAGATGCGGGAAGACCTTTGGGGTGGAGAAGGAGTTCTAATGGTGGAGTAGTCTTGACATCTCAAGAAAGGTACTGCACTTTCCGGGCTCGATGCTGATCTGACGTCCTGAAAGAATAAGTGCTATCGAGACGTTGCAATCGATTCATGCGGCCGGGGTCCTGCATCGTGACATTCGATCTTGGAACATCGTCGTAAACAATGAACGGCTCTCTATCATAGATTTCGACCGCGCCTCAATCACTGCTTCACGATTCGACTACGCCGAGGAGATTGCACGCATGAAGAAATTCGTCGATGGAAAATACATAGATGAGGATGCAATTATTGGGAGGGAATGCATTTCACGTAACATAGCGCGCAACGTTCGTGAAAACCTCGCCATGTTTTAGTCAGTACGAAAGATCAAATTCGATCCACTCCTATTCAAAGCCGTGGGGAATACACACTCTCCTTGTAGCACAGCTCCGAAGTCCCCAAACCGTCGAGCATGAAGAAGCGAACCGCTACGTTGTCTGGACAAAGGAACGGAATCACTCGGTGTCGATCTGGAGTCACCGTCTTTAGCTGTCGATGTTGGCGCGGACGAGAGAGGGAACGGAGACGGCTATCATGATCAAAATCACTCACTGAGTGAGTAATGCTAGCACAGACAATCGGTATTGAAGCAGTCTACAGCAGTATTCACAGTAATCGTGGAATAATCAACGTATTGGGGCGATACGGGGAGCTTCCACGCATGTGAGCGCCGCCGTAGTAATAGAGCGTTGATGAACTAGGATGCAGAAGAACTAAGGAACTAGGATGCAGAAGAACTAAGGATCCATGTAGTGTTCCTTGGGACAAGACGCGGACAGTCGCGGCCCGGAAAAAGTGAGATCGAAGAGGCAAACATATGATCACGTGCGAGGTGCGCAGCGTCAGGCGTGTTTGGATAACAAAGGTCGTTGGCTGTGTCAATCGTTAGAAGGACTTTGTGTGAAGGGGGCGTACAAAGACGTCGCCGCACCCGGAGACCCAACAACGACCGGTAGATCAGCATCACATTTGCTGCGGAAGCCGTGTCGTGTGTCATCTGAGAGTCCAGCATAGCGGGTGGAGGGGCGTCCAAAAGGCGGGAGGGAGAAATGCAAGAGAAATGCGTCGACGATGCGCTGGTCGTGGTCAAAGAGCAGAGCAAGAGCGGTTGATCTCTGGACAGCATCAATGATGTCACCCCTCCGGCTTGAACACTTACTGTACACCCACGCTCGCCCAACCCAGATCCTCAACGCGGTCTGGATCGCCTTGCACGTCTTTCAGGGTACTACAAGAGACAATGGCGGCTCTTGAATGCGAGGAATCAAGTTTCTCGTAAGACCTGCCAGGATGGCGGCGATGACGGCCAATATTGCTCAAGGACGAGCTTGACAGTGACAACGTTCACTACAGGCAACGAAGCTCGCGGTATGTACGAATAACTTGCACACGGCGGAAAGCTCTGACTCATTCACCGGAATACATTCGACTACTTCAAGAAACGTGTCGCTCTCGCTGTGTACCTTCAACCCTCCTTTTACAACTCTCTTATGCCCCAGATCCTTCTTGTCCTGGGTCAACAGCGCGCGCTAGTACGGGTCTCGGGGCTATGCAGCGCTGATGATCCTCAGTGAGAAGCTCGGTCGCGGCGTGACGGGAGATTTACCCTGCCTCAGATACTACGGAGCAAAAAAAATAAAAATTATGGAACAACTTTGGGAGGGAAATTTGTACATATAGGCTATATAAACCACTGTGCAAAATATCAGACCATATAATTATACTTTGAGGGCAGGAGGTGGCTTTCAGTCTGTGGCGCATGATCATGTTGCGCCATCACATCACGGACTTCTGCCACATGAAACACATTGGAAAGGCACGATTAGAGCTGTCTAATACCTGGGAAATGACTTTGGAGAATATATATAACTATCCTAGTGAGCTATGGTTGGGACTCGTTGGGTCTCGTTGGGTGTCGTTCGTCCTCGTTGGGTCTCGTTCGTCCTCGTTGGGTCTCGCTCGTCCTCGTTGGCTCTCGTTCGTGCTCGAACTTTGGGTGGGAAAGTTGTACATATAGGCTATATAAACCACTGTGCAAAATATCAGACCATATAATTATACTTTGAGGGCAGAAGGTGGCTTTTAGTCTGTGGCGCATGATCATGTTGCGCCATCACATCACGAACTTCTGCCACATGAAACACATTGGAAAGGCACGATTAGAGCTGTCTAATACCTGGGAAATGACTTTGGAGAATATATATAACTATCCTAGTGAGCTATGGTTGAGACTCGTTGGGACTCGTTGGGTCTCGTTCGTCCTCGTTGGGTCTCGTTCGTCCTCGTTGGGTCTCGTTCGTCCTCGTTGGCTCTCGTTTGTCCCCGCTCATGTGTATTCATTCAAGCTTGTAGTGAACATTGCTGGAGTCACTAGCATAATGTTCACCCCAGTTGGAAACCGTTGCCCTCACAACGCATAACGAACTAAGAACGGAAGGTGGCATTAGGCCTTGATCGTTCTTGCCCAGTTTGTTGAACCTCGGGCGCTTACGTTCGGACTCGTTCGAGCTCATTTGCTTTTGTTCGACCTCGACTGCATTCATTAGAGCTCATTCACATTCATTTGAGCTCAAGCTCGTTTGCCTTCGTTCGCGCTTGTTCACCTTTATTCGCGCTTGTTCACCTTCGTTTGCATTTGTTCAATGGTGGATGACTTGGTGCAAACGTATACTCTGCACTTGTCGCACCTCCTGTCACCTACGTTAAGTTGTGTAATCAAAAAGTGGTGCCAGCTCCCGAGATAGTCTGTGAACATGATTCCTCTGGACGGTCTCACTGTTCACGGACTATCTCTGGAGCGAGCCCCCCTTTTTGACTGTAGAGGGTTTGGTCCGCCACAACGTAGCAACACAAGTGGGAACCGAACCCAAGCCTAGCCCTATAAGTGGTCGGAATTCGATTCGAATTCCGTTTTGCACTCCCGATTTTCCCGCCCCACCCAGAGTCGGGTCTCTTTTAGGGTCAGGCTCACTGTCCCAAAAAAGCTAGGCGGACTCCGCGCTCCTCGCGCAGATATTCGCGCTTCTTTCCATTCAAGCACCGGGAGCACTTGTTCCGACATCACAGTCACACATCCTATCAGCCCAATTCCACCCGGGACAGAGTCTATAGGGTCAGGGGACATGAGGGGAAAAGGTTTCGTGACCGTACATTCTTCCGTTGGCCGCCACCGTTGACATATGCTGCTACGGACTCTTTCCGGCCGCTGGTGCCGCTTCCGTGCACACTCTCGCCACTCGATATGGGTATGGCATATGCTTCTATTGGCCATATGAATGTCCTCAAGCAGTCCCGGCCCCGACTCCGCAATGCACGGCCGGTCGCCATTGACCGACCGGGACTGCATCATCCAACTTGGCAGTCTGACATTGTGGAAGCCCAATTCTTCCGGAGTCCGGTCCTAACTACATCCATGAGACAGGGAAAATGGGTTTCATGATCATATGATGTCCTGTTGCCCGCCACCGTTGACATGTGCTGCTACGTACTCTTTGGG